>MU776069.1:26855-71456 GCA_026770625.1 Nicotiana glauca | reverse complement strand
GCTTTGTAGGTGTTGCCTTAGAAGCCACGCTTTAAAAGTGTGGCCAATACGGTACAAAGGCCACACTTATATTTTCTGATATAGCCACGCTTTTGTGACATAAGGCTACACTTATAAAGCGTGATTATTGTCACGTTATAGGCTACGCTTAGAAAGTGTGGCTTCTAGAGCAACATTTATCATTAACAATGCCAGATTGACATTCCCTATGGCCACACTTTTTAAGCGTGGCCATTTTGTCTATACTACAAAATTATTTTATAAAATTCTTATATTAGCCACAATTTTGTGGTTAAAAAACTATATTTGTTTGCATCAAGTTCTCTCTCTCTCTCTCTCACACACACACACACACACACACACACATATATATATGAAACATTAATTTAAATGATAAGTAATAGAATAAAAATAATTCAAATGCATATACTTGAAATAAATTTCAGCAAAAGAAACACACTTTGTGTACTATCTATAGTAATAAAGCAATGTTCAAGAAGTTCACTAGCAAAGACCTCTACAAAATCAAATGTACTCATATTTAGTGTCAACAAAAATAAACATCTTGTTCAAAAGGTCTTCACCATTCACTTTAATGATTCAAATTGATTTGTGGCCACCATTTCCAATTGCATCACCTGTATTTTCCTACACATTCAAAATGAAAAAATTAGGAAGAAATACTTGTAACGAGAACAAGGATTAAAAGAAAGCCTGAAAATACTTTCACTTCTTCAGAATAAGTCAAACTTCTATGCAGTTAGTAAGTGGTAAAAGAAATAATTAATAGAAGATTACTCTGGTCACATGTAACGAGTTATAATATAAGTAGCTCCAGTCAATTGAGGGTCACGTACCCACTTCTTTTATATATGAAGACAATGTTTTCTTTATTTTAATTTCATAATATCACTAGTCATTTTTCTTTATTATCGTTTCTACAGCTAGCCTCATGTCTTTTGGTGTCTTTCATGTGATGTATCTCTGAATCAAAATGAACAACCTGTTCCATAACAAGAGTCCTTAGAATGGTAGAGAAGAGGTGAAGTTCAACAAATGACAGCGGAAACTCAGAGTTTATTTTACCAAAGAAGACAGATGAAACAACTAAAAGAAAACCTAATCTATAGTGCAGTGAAATCCTTAAAAAAGGAGCGACAGGGTCAATTAAATTGCAATTGTAAGAGCAAAGACGAGCTCCTGCTCTGTATCATGGCTACACAGATGTGCACCAAGTACATACAGAACTGCTAGAATCCTAATAACACTAATCATAACATTCTAGCACTGGCGGATATGCGCCACACTCCTACTACGAATGATAGAGTCCTACTAACATGCAAACGGTTTTGACCTCCCACATAAGAACGTATACCTCTATAGGCAAGCATGCTTAAACTTGATAATTCATTTTCACATCGAACATCAAACTTTGAGGTCACTTCTTTAGTGCCTAAAAATCCTAAGAAGCATATTTGCTATATAATAAAGGGCAGCCCGGTGTACAAAGCTCCCCCAATGCATGGGGTTCGAGGAAGGGCCGGACCACAAGGGTCTAGTGTACGCAACCTTACTCTGCATTTCTGTAAGAGGCTATTTCCATAATTCGAACTCGTAACCTGCTAGTCATATGACAACAACTTTACTAGTTACCGATATGATTTATTGAAGACGAGAGAAAATTCAGACTGGTATAACAAAACAAGAGACGCGAGAAGTAAAGATTGGGAAATGTAGTAATTGGGGAACTGGATTAAGAATATACAGAGAACTACTTTTAACCAAGTAACCTTTTCAAGATTCCCTCCTTCGACTTATGATGGTTTATATCAAATTTTCAAGTCTAAATTTTTTATCCCTTTTCATTAACTATCCTGAGGATATCACTAAGTTTTCACCTCCATGTTTCAGAGAGATGTTGTATCTCCTCAGAATATTGAATTGTACCAAGTGCAAGTTTATCTCCACAAAATATTAGCAACAACCAAATGTTTCTACACCATTTACTTCTCATGACGATATGCTTATATGGCATAAAATTTACATCCTGAACAAGTAGACAAAAACAACAACAGACCTAGTATATTCTCAACATGTGGGATCTAGAGAGGGTAGTGTGTACGCGCAGTCGTTACCCCTACCTAATGAAGGTAGAAATCCTGTACAAGTAAACAGTGCCAAAAAATAGCACTATAAAAAATACAAAAAACTAGGCATAGAGGCCATTATATTGACCTTTTAATAAAAATATGTAGATGAGAGAAGGTGTATCATTTCCTTCTATTAAGATTTACAGACCCTTCAAAAGGATTGGAATACTCTTGTCAAATGCAAATCTTTGATATTTTCTTTTTGTGCCTCAAATCATTGCATTACACCTTTGTGTACTTATTAAGAAATCATTATACATGAATTTAAAATATTTATAGATAACACTATTCCAAAATGATCTCCTCAAAGAAACAAAATACCTATTGAGATACCAATAACCAACTTGCAAATATTTTTTCTATAGTTTACTTTCAAACATTATGACTCCTAGAATCTTAGTCATGGCAATAGATTCAGTTTCCTATCACACACTTATAGAAAGTATGATTTTGTAAGTTACTTAAGATTGAGGTAGTTTTTGGAATTGTAAAATATAAATACCTTTTCAATATTCGGGACATGAGTTGAGCCAGAAGAATGTTGTAGATTTTTGTCTCTCATAGCTCGTGCACTACTTGCATCAACCAGTGAAGGAATATTAGATCCAACACACTCTTGTATATCATGAATATCTAGTTCAGGGTTGTTTTTCACCATTTGACTAAAAAAATATTGCATTTCTTCCCTCATCATTTCCTTCATTTCTTCCTTCAGAGAAGTTATTTCATTGTCATGCTTTTGTTTAAGCTTGGTGATTTCTTCATCTTTTTTTAGAGAGCTTGTCGTCACCGATCTACCATAGCATCTAACCCGACCAGGCTGCTCTTTTCCAAATACAGTCGTAAATGCATCATCTGCTGTTTCTCCAGAACTTTGGCGATTCTGAAGTTCAAACTGTCAAAAAAATATTGTTACACATCACTTACAAGTCAAGATAGATCAAACACTAAAATAAGTTTTAGCAAATCAAGTCAGATTAAACAAAGTTTTCCCCGCAAGAAAAAAATCAACTTGGCTAGACTATCTAAGTCAAAAAGAAAAAACTGAAAATTATAAAGAAACTAATATTAATGCGCTTCATCAAAAAAGAAACTAGTATTATAGTGCAGTTCCAAAGGCTTCTGCGGATGAAATCATTGGAAGTAGAATTTGAATCAACGATTAGATTTCGAGGTTGAAGACGAGCATACGTCATCGTAAAAACACCAAACAAACACAAACAACACCATAGTAGCAGCTTTAAAATTGGTGGCATCATCCTCTGTTTTTCCGGCAAGCTTTTGGCTTTGGCTACGACAGAAATATCACAACAGTTCAAATATGCAGAGCCTTTTAGTGAAATTAGAGCTAGCCTTGGATTAATATAAATGAGCAGTTATCTAGCTATTTATATACACTAGTTACCTAATTAAACTTTCTCCAGCAAAACATCACCTAATTAAACTACCTTCAACTTAAAATTGAAACCTAAAAAAGCAACAAACAAGAACAAGAGACTATGGTACCCCCTACTTGTTAATAGTAATCTTGGAAATAATAGTCCAATTCAAGAGAAAACTTTAGCTATCACTATACTGATAAGTTTAATCCTCTATAGATTGACCTACTGTTAGATTGGGCAAGCTGAAAATTTCAGCAGTAATGGAGAAACTGCTGGATAAGTTACTGGAACAAAGGATGTTAAATCTAAGGACAATGGAATAGAAAGGAAATCAAAGGATATGGAATAAACTCTTTGGTTCATAACACTAGGATAACTTACTATTGCAACTTGAGTATCCATATGAACTTCCTTCCCTTTCTTTGTACGAGTTGTAATAAACATTTCAGACTTTGATGGTTCCTCGTTGTTCTCTTTGGTCGCGCGCTATAAATTACATCAAAGAAGATATAAAAAAAACATCACTGTGTTCCGACAAAGTACAAAAAGAAATGAAAGTCAGATTACAAAATGTCGACTAAATATTACCAATGCCACATGCACTCTTGCAAAATTAATAGGTCCCATTCGATGCCCCCACTTTTTTTTTCTATTTTCAGAATTTAATTGGCACATAGCCTAACAACAAAAGAAGCATATTAATTAATAAATCAAAAAGGAAACAATATACCTGTTGCTAACAATAGAAATGTAGACATGTCATTTGTAGCATACTTCAACAATAGGTAGAAAATGTAGAAATACACGGTTTAATCTTACTTGGACATCTTCGTCATCCCAATACTCAATCAATTGACGGAATTGAACTTCAGGTATCTCACTGGGATGATTTTGTAGCATTTCGTCAATAGTAGCATTTTTATCAAAATATTTATTCTTAATATTTCTCTTGTGTCGCTTCCAAGCATCACGAAGACCAGTCATTACCCACTTCTCTCCTTCAGCTGGAATTAAGACTTGGACTGCAAAACAACACACAAACATAATATCCTTTGACACAACATTAGTAGGAAAAATACAAAAAATATATAATTGAAACATTAATTATACTTACATTGACATATTCTCACATTCGTTGCTTAATATCCTTTGACAGGACATGCCAACTAGTATGCACCAAGGGGATAAATCTTGGATTCCTTGTAATCGTTCCTAAAAGATTGGTCAAATCAGACACTCTCTTGTCAGTTGGTCCAACTGTTTGTCCTTTATCAAATGTCACCTCCTCTCTTTCTTCAGAACTTCTTGCATAAATATTCTTACATGTTGTTTTCCCTCGAACTCTTTTCTTCTCTGATGTCTCTAGATTGATATAACAAGCAAGACATAAGAAGAAAAAAATTAAAATATGTATAATAATTATAAGGTTTAAGACATACCACCTGCAGCACCATCGATGTTCATCTCCTCATCTCCAATAAATTCATCGTCACCAACTTCATCTTGTGTAACAAAACTATCCAATTCTATTTCACGCTCATCAATAATAGGAGAGGACATAAATCTGACTTCATTTTCTAGGTGATTATCAGGATGTTTTTCACCACCGACTTGTATCCCATATTTTTTTAGAAATTGATTAACACTCGTCGACATATTAGATAATCATACACTACATTCCTTCGAGTCCAACAAATATTACAACACTTTGCACATGGGCATTGAATTTATTCGTCTTGAGGATCTCCATAAGAGTAAGCAAAATCTAAAAAGGTTGAACACCCTCGATATACTCTTTGCTATACCTTGGTAAATCCATCCATTCCTTGGATGGAACATTTGAATTCCTAAAAATAAAATTTATTAGATATTCAAATATATAATCATGTAAGCATTAATTATATGGTAAAACTAAATCCTAAATGTCAAGAATAAATCTGTAAAATCATGTGTTGTAAAATGATAGGACTTCCTTACCTAGTCATGACACTTAAGCTAAGCCAAATACAACTTTAAGTCCACCACAAATCTTCCCGAGCGTGACTATCTTCTTGGATAAAAAAAGGTAAAATTAGGATCCACAAAACAAAGACAGAAAGTAATAAAATTCTAAACTAAGTTTTTCATGAAGATAATATAATAGTTCTGCGCACCAAAAAGTTTCATGTGCACTTTGGCAATTCAGAATGTAAGTTTTACCAAATTACTCAAACACAACGCTAACTCTTATCCAATATAATTTTTATTCATATGAGCTAATAACTCTTATCCATCCATAGTCTTGCCATAACTTTACTGTTCCATACAAACAAGTAGAAGCCCTAACTACTTCAATGACATTATTTTTAGAATGATAAGCTAGGACATAGTTATACAACTTAATGCAGATTCTACTTGATAATGATCATAGAAAAACATGGTAACTGAATCTGCAATCTCCTTATAGAAGATAGTTATATCAATAAGAGGGATAGAATTTGGAATTATTCTAGAAGCTAATATGGCACGGATATCACATAAAATTGGGTGCAGTGTTCAAAACTGGAAGAACACTGCTTCAAGCATGAGCCCCGGCCATAGTTGCAACCACAAGCAATCCACTGGTTTTATAGGGAAACTAATCACTTCTCAACACAATTTCTGTAAGTTAATAGCTCATGACTGTCCACTGTTTATTTCTGTGCAACAACAATGTTGTTTAGTTGAATGGTAAGAACTTGTAAACTTGTCCGTCATAATTAACGTCCAATGCTCACTAATGTATCTATCCATTTTTATCGTACGGAATACCTTATTACTTAAATATTGATAGTTCACAAGTCACGTGATATCATCTTATATATGTCAAAAAAGCAGGTAGGATTTCTCTAACTAGCCTTCCTCATCAGTAGTTGTACATCCCTAGCACCATGATAAAGATCTAATTATTTACTGCATAACATACTAACGATTAATATATCATATATGCCTGGAAATTAGGTTCAATGCGCCATAAGCATTTGTATATCACAGCTAGTCAACAAAATGAAAGGTCAAAACATGGACTGAATCATATTCAGTATCCATAAATTGATATGCTTGTGACCCTCTTCACCGATATATTTCTCATTTCTTATCACCATGAAGGTCTCAGTGGCAGATATAACCGCATATATTATGCATCAAACATCAAGTATGTCATCATACTCCAAGATAAAAGTAAGTGCAGATACCAGAATGAAACATCAAATACCATTGAAGTAGTTGTGTCTTCTACCGCCAATACATCTCTTATCACTCCTTTATGAGATTCAATTAGATTCAAATACTATTTAACTTTTTCGATATTTCGGTAAAACCGAAATACCGAAATATCAATAATCCAATACCGTGTACCGTACCGAATTATCGAAATACCGAAATTTCTGTACCGAACCGAAATACTGAAAAAACCGAAACTGAAATACCAAATTAATTCGGTTCGGAATTCGGTTTTTCAAATTTTATGCCCACCCCTACGTACTGTACGTCAGACTAATCTACAGGAATATGATAATCAAAAGATAACAAACCCGATTTGTAGAATTAGGCTCACAAATGTGCTAGGGTTTTAAAATAAATCACTAATATTGGAGACTAGAAGAGGAATAATTAATTTATAGTTCATTCTTTTCTGGAATAAGTATCAAATTAGATATGAAGCTACAGCAATCAAAGACCATAAGATGGTAAAATATTAAAATAGAACAGTACCAACCTGAGATTGAAAGAATTTCCGTTTCTCTAGCTTTATAAATTTCTTCAATCTGGAATGAGGAGGGCGAGAAGGTGCAAAACAATACCTAAGAGAAAGGGGAAACAGAATTCTTCCTTTGAGACATACGTTGAAAACAAAAATTAAGAGAAAGGGGAAACAAAATTCATCCTTTGAGACGATACTTTGAAAACAAAAATTAAGAGAAAGGGAAAACAGAACTCTTCCTTTGAGAAGGTGCAAAAATTAAGAGTACCTAATCTTCCCGGTGCAGAAATTAACAGTACCTAATCCTGAAGATTCAGTATCCACGATTAAAGCCAAAACCCTAACTAATGTATCCACATAGCTATTAGCGATGGAGAGAGACTTTTTGTCTTTTTGAAATTGAAAAAATAATGTTTTACCTAGAGTATATCGGAGGGAACATTATATTTGTTTGGAGGGAATATTATATTTTAGCCAAATATTTTGTTGGACTTTTAGAGCACATTTATAAAGTATTGCTTCTCCAATTATAATAAGAGCACGCTTAAAAAGAGTGCCACATAATCAAGTAAATGTTGCCAATTATTTTATAATTTAGCAACGTTTAATAAGTGTAGCCTAATAAATTAAAGAGCATATTTTACAAGCGTAGCCAAATTTTTCGTAGCCAAAAGCTTCATACAAAGGCCACCCCTTAAAAGTGTGCCCAAATATATTTTTGGGTACACTTTTCAGACGTTGTCTAAAATTAGTGTGGCGTTAGACCATAATTGTTGTAGTGAAACGTCGTTGTTAGGCAAGCCAACAGAGCACCATCAGCTTAATTATACATTTTTATGCTTTTGAAATCATGAGTTTCATTAAGTAAATGAAATTTAGTTTAGAAAACCATGGAGACATAAAGTATCAATGAAGCATGAAGCGAAATGATGATAATATCACTTACAACCATAATAATCTACTAAAAATATTTTAAAACCCGTTGTCACAAGTGAATGAGCATGTACTAGGAAGTAAAATATTACTAAAGTATTTGTCCGAAATATAAGACATGATAAATCATAACATGGAATGCAGCTCACCACAAAGTCTCCTCAGCAGCTGCACCATGTGCCAAGATGACCACCAAATGTACCTACCTCAACATCTAAACAATCAGTATAAAAGTGTAGTATAAGTATGTAAATCAATGTGTACCCAGTGTTGATACATATTTTTTCCTTCATATATATTTAAATATACCTACATACTTTCAAAATATTGTATATGCATTTACAAACATGCACAAGTATTTTTATAATTTTAAAGCCTTAATCAATTTATTGCTGTATTTTTATTTATACAAATATACAATAATTATTTCTCATATTACCTTTATGATGATCTAATCATCTAATTTCATCATTTTTGCCCATATAATATTTAAATATTTTTATTGCATTTTTTTTACAATCACATTTGCATTTTTAGGCTAGAATTGCATATTTTTGCAACAATAGACTATATATATGCACAATTATATTATATGTACAGAAAATAACTTTTCATATTTTTAAAATATTAAGTAAGTATTTTAAAGCATTTTCATACACACATCACATTTTTATCATTTATAAATTATTTTATAAAATTATTTTATTAAATTAATTAGGTATTTAAAATCTAGCTCCTAGAAAATACCGAATTTCAGACCTAGCCTAGCCCAATTACCCATACCCGTCCAATCGGGACCCAAACTGAAATAGCCGTACCCGCACGGCCTAAATCTAATCTTGGCTGTTTTTCTTAGAAGATCAACGACTCTAAATCAACCGACCCCTTTTAATGTACCAAACCTCAAACCCTACCCTCATAATCCCAATCCGCCGCCCCTGAATCCCTATATTTTCTCTTCTCTATGAGACCACCCAAACCCTAGGGCACCGTCACTCAAAAATTCCTTAAAACTCCTTCGATTCCCAACCGGGTATGGGATCCTCTAGAGATTCATCGTCTTATCTTACCTCTTACCTCTTCTGGTTGTTCGATTTTGTTGGTTTATGAAAGAATCTCGAAGAAAGATCCAACCCTGATCTGTTCGAAACTATTTTTGAATTTACCTACAGTCGTCTCTATTTGTGAGTACTGCTATCTCGTGATTATGGCTCGAATCTCTAGTTTCAGGCTAGGTTTTCTTTCATCTTTATCATTCTCTTGAAACCCTAGTCTCTTGCTGCTCAAATTCATTCAGATCTTGGTGGATATGAGATATTTTTAAGATTATCTTGTTATTTTTCTTTAAAAAAATTGCTATGTTTCTTATTTTTAACCGGTTTCTCTCGTCTTCTCAAAACTAGGGTTTTGCCCTTTTTAAGTTTTTAAGAAACACTACTTCTTTTAAAGTGTTTAGACTCAATTTCTTTTTCTGTTTGATTGACTCGCATGACTATGTTCTTCACTCTAGGGTTTTGACCCCTAACATTTTCTGTAAAAAAAGGCTTAGACATTTAAGTGTCTTCAACGATGGCTTTCTTCTTTGATGTTTCGACTGATCCTTTTTGAGTTTCATCTCTTTGTCTTTGGCATACCCTAGGGTTCTGATTATCTGGCTATTTATCCTGTTGTTTTGCCCGTTACCTTTATTTCTCTCAATTAAGTTGTTAATTAATTAACTTACCTAAATTAGGATTTCGAAATTGGGATTTCCTTTAATACCGGTGTTTCCTTATTAAAATTTTCCTATTCTTACCTTATGTGCGATTAATAATTGATGCTGCTTGCATGATTTTATGCTTTGATTTTCAAAACCAACTTCTAATTGATTTCAGAGTTAGTTCTTGCCTTATTTAACCTAGCCCTTAATTACTGATTGATTTCATATATAATTTTTCTTAAATCAAGTAGTACTAGCTTGATTTTACTACTAATTTGTTCATGACAAACTTTACATGATATATTGTTTGATTATTTCTTACCTTATTACCCTTGCTCTGATTTACTGATGGATTCCATGTGAGATTTCTTTAAATTAAGTTTCACTTATGTGTTTCTGTCCCCTTAATTCATTCATGACTGATTGTTACTTGATTTCTCATACCTTATGTACATGTTTTTGGCTCATTACCTTATTTGTCATACTCTATTGCATACTATAAAACCCCCATCTGTTCTGGTTCTCAGACAGACAATAGCTCATAATACACACACACACTCAAACTATTCTCCTTCTTTGCTATTTGTGCTACTTGTGCTATTGTGGGTCTAGCAGGCTGAAAGCCAAGGCTAGATAGTGATATTATACTTGCTCTATATTCTGCATTCTTTTTCCTCAATTGGTATGTCTCTAGTTATAATTGAAATCCAAACTCTATGTGTTTTGTTCCAGCATTAGTTCATTATGAATCTGAATTCTTTGTTCTATCATGCCTAAATTCTGCCATGTTCCACGTACAACTAGTATGTCTACACTTTATATGTTTATCTGATGCTTGAACAACCTGTGTGTTGATTTCTGATTGATCCTTTAACTATGTGATCATGCTATGACCCTACTTGTGTGTCTGATTCTGTCTTCTACATCTTGGCTCTATGTTTTAGTTTCCTGCTATCCTGGTTACTTCATTAAAACTATGAAGCTCCTAAGTGTTCTATGTTGTTTACATGCCTCATTTTCCCCTATTCATGTACCCTCAATAAGATTCCTACATGTTCCCAATTCCTTTAACCCTTGCATACAAACCTTCCTACTAAAGTGCCTGTGGATCTGAACCTTGTATGATTAACGTGCTGCTTACTGAAGTTTGCTATCTTCTGAACTGTTTTCAAAATGTTATCTGTACTCTTCTAAAAATTGACTTTCATTCCTAGTATTTTCCTAAAACTGGTCTATTCCAGAAAATCTTTTTCACTCCTAAGAAGTTATCTCCACATTGTTTTCACTAAGTCTTTTCAAGCACTCTTACTTACTCTTAGGTTATTAAGTTCTACCGCCTGGTATGTGTACTGCTTAGGGATCCTTGAGATTGCTCTGAACTGTTACATATCAGGGCTGGCCTTTTCACACTACATATAACCAGTCCCTACTTGAGAAAAGTCTTGGTGTGAGCACTTTCAGGGATCCTTGAGGTCCTTAGGGAACTCTGACAGACCTAGACACTTGTTGGCTATGAGACTTCTGAGCATTTGAGACTATATTGAAGGCCTGGTACTCCCAGGTTTATTTTTGGGCCTGCTTCAGGCTCCCTATAGTATTACTTTACATTTAATTTATGTAATTTACTCCATGACCATTGTCTGTAATAATTATTTGTAAACAGATATTTGGGTAAGTAATAAAAGGGAGGGTAGTTGAATGATACTGTGGGTAAAACTAGGTAGAAAACATGCTATAGGCTTTATATTCTACAAATCTTATAAGTAGCCATGTTCTAGGATTGATGTTTTCATTTATGTTTAAACCATGTTAAACCTGTGCATTAGATATCCTGCTTTTAGGGCCTTCACATTTACTACTTCAGCATGTTGCATGCTCAATTCTTAAGTACTGTCACATAGACATCCTTCTATTAAATAATCTTAATAAAAACTGTCATTCATGTATGCATTAGATACCATGTTCTTAGGAACTCTGTTTGCATTCGTTTGAACCAAGTCTATTTCAATTAAATCAATAACTATCTATGAAAAGGTTTAAAACAGACTCACGACTAGGTATCATGTCTCTAAACATAAGTTGATAAATCTCCCATTATAATATGTATCTCTTAGATCCAACATGCCTATAGGTTGAATAATCTCAAACTGTTCAAACATCTCCTGCAACTGTGATTGTGTAGAATCCCACGCCTAGGCGAGCCTTATGTAATTAATATCTTTGTAAAATTGAAAAAATTGTGTTCTGATTGTGTTTAAACTGCTTAAGTCTCACAGATTTTGAAAAACCAGTAGGCAAACATGGTTAGATTCAGCCACTTCCCTTAAAACAAATGTTGCATGTTCTGTTTTATGATGTTCATCTAGATATCATGTTCCTAGGCTTTCTGTACTTATTCAAAATCAGTTGTTTGAGATGTGCTGTTTATTTGCCTATGTATATGTGGAGGAAAATATGAGCCTTTTACCTGCTTCCTTAATTGACAATCTTATATGTTATTCGTTGTCGCTTAGACTTTTCCGTTTTAAACAGCTTAGGATTGTCCAGAACTGCCTAAGCCTAGAGGTCCTAAATTCCTCTGGGGCCACAAGGAAGGGACCGGTAGCAGCATGCTTAGATATGATTAATTAAACTCGCTTATATAACCACTAAGGGGTGGGTAATGGTAGTAAAAGGATATGATGACCTGCGCGTTAATGTCACGTGTAGTCCCTCTAGTTGAGGAGGATTATCGGGCATTACACAAATTGATCCTGTAGGCTAATCAACTCAGGACTTCGCTTTCGCAATTCCTGTATGTGTTTAAATTATCAAACTTCCTTTTTGTTCTTCACATATACATGTGTAAGATATCCCAAACCTCTTTTACCTTCATTATCTAAATTTCGTTGATCATATATGTATTTAGACTGTGAAAACTACCTCTATTTGAAAGTATGTGTTAAGACTGTTTACTTGGCCGGGACCCACCGTTGTAGACCGCGAGGGGTGCTTAGAACCTTCCCCTCAAGGTTATTTTGAGCCCTTACCCTAATCTCTGGTAATGCACACTAGTTACACGAGTTAATTGCTCTAGGTGACCTAATGCACCTTAATCCGTTAGGTGGCAACTCTTCAAATTCAAATACCCAATTCCCAAAAGGAAATAAGTTGTTCCCCATGAATGTTAAAACCCGGACTCTGCGAGGAAAAAGGGGGCGCGACAGCACGGCGAATCTGCTGGAGATATTTTGGGCTCTTACCATAACAAACTTATTTTTTTGTGAATTAGTCTAAGCATGTTTTATACCGTGCACCCTTTCCCCTTTATCTGGATTTAGCTGCTTATTTATGATTTCTTTATTTTCCTGAAACTGACTTGTCTCTTTGTTTTCTTTTTCCGCAATTGTCTTTAAATTATTTAAATATTCTACATTTGTCAATATTTTTACATGCAAATACTTGACAACATGCTATTTATTGTTGCATAAATCATGCTCAACATCATATTCCACTCGTGCGTAATCAATCCTATAGAAACTCTTGATGAGTATTTGCGCTCTTCCTATATATCACCCTTTAAATTCGGAAAGACATATTTGCGGTAAAACTAGCCGATCAGCGGTGCATTCAATGGTTCCGTGCCTTTTCCCCTCAAGTTGTCCGCTTGAGGGTCCTAGTCTAGACCTCTATAGCAGCCTTACTCTTATTTATTGTACATGCATCATGTTCAAACCTAGCCGGGTTAATATGTTGTCCGCATAATAACCCTTTAAGACAAGCCTCATCCAAACGTCCATGGGGTTTTTGACAATCCCAACTGATGAAATCACAATTGTGTACATTAATTTGGATAAATAATTGCCAATATGCTAATCATTACTATATATATAGATGAACCTAGAGGGGAAAGGTCCTAACTATCTCTTGTTTTGCAGAAAATGAGGCACAACGTCCCTAGATTCGGTATGGTCGGTAGCATACCTCCACTTTTGATATATTGGTGGAGGGACCTTCCTTCAAGTGACCAAAATCATGTGAAAAGAGTCTTAGGGAATTTTCACCACTATTGGATCTTCAACTGAACAAAATGTTGATCGAGGCTGCCACTTTGTTGTGGAATAAGGAAAGGGCTGTGTTCCATTTTAGGAATATAGAAATGACTCCCCTCCTAGAAGAAATAGGAGGAATTGCTGGGTTGCCTTGGGATGGCCCTGGTCTGTTGGCACCTGAAAATCGCACCACCAGAGGTTTCCTTAAGATGATGGGGCTGAAGAAAAATAATGATTTGGAATGCCTGAAAAAATCCTACGTACCTTTTGACTTCCTTTATGAAAGATACAGTCATAGCAACTCTTACAACATTTTTGATGATGAATTCTTGATCACCTCCTTGGGCTACGTTTATCGTAGGGTCTTCGTGTTCATTGTGTGCTTCATGGGCATGCTGGTATTCCCAATCCAAGGAGATAGAATCCATACTAGGCTGGCCATGGTGGCCAAAACTTTGATGGACGGGATCAAGGGGCAGACATATACTATTGTTCCTATGATCGTTACAGACATGTATCGAGCTGTGGAACGCCATCAGAAAGGGTTCAAATTCTCTGAGGGTTGCAATTTCTATTACAAGTCTGGTTGTTAGAGCATCTCCAAAGGGGCCAATACTGCCAAGAGTTTCCATGAAGGCCATGGAACGACCACACAACATCAACCTAAGGATGCTATAAAATGGGTGTAGTTTTTCAACAAGTTGACTGAGGAACAGATTCAGTGGATGTGCGAGTGGTTCCCCGCCGATGAGTTCATCATCAGATCCAGAGACGTCCCATATTTGGTGTTGATTGGATTAAGGGGGATATACCCTTATGCTCTTCTCAAGGTTATGAGACAGGTAGGTAGGAGACAAGTCGTACCACGGGTCGCTAAAATGAGTCACTTTAGAGTCAATTTCTAGGGTGACACCATTCCATATAAGAATAAAGCACAACATATGTGGACTTTGAATATTATTGTGGAGAAGGATACTATCGAGCCGAACCGATATTATGCGGGCCATTCATACTTTTACCTCTCATAGTTGGATGATAATCCATCAAGAGTCTTTGAGCCTATGGTTGGTCCAGGAAACAGGGTCATAGATGAGTTTTCCAAAGCATAGGTGAAGTACAACAAGCTACACAAAAGAGTTTGAGAGTCCGAAGCTGAACATATGGCATAACATAAGGCCAATATGGAAATGATTAACGAGTGGAAAGGAAGAGCTGTTAAATCCAGCGAGAGGCTGGAATATCTGGAGTACAATTTAATGGAATTGGAAGGGAAGATAAGGAAGATGGTCACCAACTGTCAGAACATTGAAGGAAATGAAGGAGGGTATTTGGCAAGGGCATCCTACTACTGAACCTGTGCGAGCTGGGAGAGTTGATCAAAAACAGTATCCGGTCTGGAGAGGGTCCTTTTGGGACCAAGTAGATTAGATTTACTAGCTTTCCTTTTAAGTGTAATAAGTCCAAGTGCCATTAGCAATGTTATCTTATTTAGTGTCGTTTTGGGTCGTTTACTTTTACATTAATGAAATGAGGCAATTATTGGCACGAAATTTCTCCAAATTTATTTGTCAATAGGCCTACCTCGGGCACAATAGGTCTCCCAAAATAGGATGCGAATTTACATTCCCGCAATATATGTTAAATACTACAAACATTTCAGAACCCTTATTGACCTGATTACCTTTTGTTTTTCTTTATTCTTTATTCCCATCCCCTAAGGTTGGTTTGCACATACTGGCATCATCAGTATATCACACCAGATCTAGAAGGCCTCTACCTCGTTCTCCTCCAAGTAATACAAAAAGCAAAGAGAAAGCTTTAATGGATGACTTAAGTGGTATTCGAAAGGAGAATGTGGAAAATGTAGAAACTTCAGATGGTCGGTGTACTCCGACCCCAAATGATTAATTTTTGATGTTAGAACAAAAGATACTGGAGCTACAAGGAGAACTTGAGCAGGTCCGCAACTTGGAAAAGCTATTCCTAACCCTGAATGTCCCTGATATCAACCAACAAAACACCAAAAACCCAGCGCCTCCCCAAAATACACTGAACCAACATCCACAAAACCCTCCTGCACCGTATCAATATACAACTCCACCTCAAAATCTTAATCCCTTACCAATACCAACTCCGCCACAACACCACCATCAACCAATTCAGTACTCACCAACCGCTACTTATCATACTCCCTAGAACACACTACAACCAATTCCCGATCTTTAAAACTCAACCAATGACAATCACTACACCTAGGCTCCTAGCACTCACCAAAACAATCCTATATACGTGGAAACTATACCTCACTCTATCCAACCAACCTCCTATACACCAGAATCCGCTCGAGAAGGACCCGCTCATCAAGAACATGGTTGAGGAACTCAATAAATTAACAAGTCGAGTTCAGGGTGTCGAAGGAGGAAAATGGATAGAAGGTTTGAACTATGAAGACTTGTGCATATAACTGGATGTAGAACTGTCGGAGGGTTACAAACTTCCGAAGTTCGAGATGTTTGATGGTACAGGTGATCCTAGGGTTCATCTAAGGACCTATTATGTTGGAAAGGATAAAAAGATCCGAATGAATATTTTCATGAGGAGTCTTACGGGAGACGCCTTGTCCTGGTATATCAGCCAGGATCCAAAGAAATGGTCCAATTGGGTGAGTATGGTGTCTGATTTTATGGAACGATTCTGGTTCAACACAGAAAATGCGCCAGATGTTTTCTACATTCAGAACCTCAAGAAGAAGCCCACCGAGACTTTCCGAGATTATGCTACTCGTTGGAGGTTGGAAGCAGCCAAAGTCAGGCTATATTTGGAAGAGGAACAGATGAAATTTTTTTTCATCAGGGCACATGATTCGCAATACTATTAAAGGTTGATAGTTATTGAAAACCATAAATTTTTTGACATCATCAAACTTTGGGAAAGGATCGAAGATGGTACCAAAAGTGGGATGATAACAAACTTTGAGGCATTACATGCCACAAAAAAGGCACTACAATCAGGTTGCATATCAAAGAAGAAAGACGTTGGGACAGTAATGGTAGCTCAAGGCCTGAAATATCCACTTACATATCAAGCACCCCCACCCACATACCAAGCACCACCACCTACATATGAACCCTCAACTCCTAGATATTCCCAACCGGCTACTGTCTATCAAACCTATAATTCCCAATCATCTCATTTCCAGTCACCTCCAACTTGGAAAAATTATCCAAGACCACGACCTAATTTTAACCACAAACCACCCAGACAATACACCGCTATTGCTGAACCCATCGACCAGCTGTATGAAAGGTTGAAAATAGCTGGTTACGTCACTCCCATTCCAGCCGTGGTCGTATAAAACCCATCCCAATGGGTCAACACAAACAAAACCTGTGCATACCATTCCGGTATGAAGGGGCATATCACTGACGAGTGCCGAATAGTGAAAGATATAATCTAGACACTGATTTACAACAAGGTCATACAGGCAAAAGAATCTGTACCCAATGTACACAACAACCCTCTTCTGGATCATAGTGGTGTTGGGATACATGTGATAGAGATGGAGAAAGAATGGGATCCTAAGGGGTCAATTGGGCTTATTCGAGAAGGTGATGACTTTAAACCGGCATTCACACTTACTCCTATCGTAGTACAGACTCAGTCACTAATCGAGGTTGAGGTAGCTGTATCAGTTCCATTGGAGGTAGAGACAGCTCCACCTACTGACACCCCTATTCCATTTGAAGTGGAAGTGGCCACACCTTTCACGGTGACAGTATCAACCACACCTCCTTTCAATTTAAAAGCAATACTATGGGATTACGTTGCCAAACCTAGGCAAAAAAGAAAGGCAAAGATAGAGGAATCCAATGCTGCATAAGGAATGACAAGGGCCATAAGAATCTATACACCTGAACACTTGGGAGGACCTAGTAAGGATGCCACTACCAAGCAGCCTGTCATTGAAATTGGACCAGATGAACTTTGGAGGAAAGTACAAGTAAGGGAATATTCTACAATGATCATTTGAACAAAACCCCAGCTCAAATATCCATCTTGTCACTGTCGCAAAATTCAGAGGCGCACAAGAATGCTTTGATGAAGGTGTTGAGTAAAGCTTATGTACCTAACAATATCACCTGCGCAAAAATGGCCAACATATTAGGGGAAGGTGCTGGAAATTCATAAAATAATCTTCCACGAGGATGAGCTACCGCCTAAAGGATTGAATCACAACCGAGCATTGCATATCACAGTGTAATTTGAAGACAAATTCATTGTCAGGGTCTTGATTTATGGGGGTTCAAGCCTCAATATTTGTCCGTTGGGTACTCTAAAAAGATTGGGAAAAGGTTTCCATGAAATACGGGAAGGAAACATGAACGTGAAAGCCTTCGATGGGTCTCAAAGGTCCACGGGGGAGATTAATCTTTGTCAGCAGATGGGGCCAACTTCGTTTGATGTTGAATTCTAAGTGCTTGACATATCAGCTTCATACAATCTTCTATTAGGTCGACCATGGATACATGCCACTGGGGCTATGGCTTCCACACTATACCAAGACGTGAAATTCGAATGAAACCACTAGGAGGTGATAATTTACGAGGACGAGAGTAACCCTATTTACACCAGTCAAACCATCACGATTATCGGGAACAAAAGAAGCCTAGGAGGGAAAACCTATCATCACATCGAACGTGTCAATACCGTTGAGAAAGACAAGTGGTAGAGTAGCAAAATATAAAGCATACTGGCATGGTCTGGGTATAAACCCGGCAAAGGACTTGGAAGAATCTCCAGGGTATTACCAAATTGATACAACTGAAACATCACAGTACTACCTTCGGGCTCGGATACCAGTATACATGGCAGCAGTATGATGATTGGTCGCCTCCATGGCGTGGACCATATTACCCTCTCGAGCAACCAGTGCCACATCTAGGTCAAATTTTTTACCAAGCTGATACAATATGGGGAACTGTAGAAGAAGAAGCATTAGCTGGGCTGAGGAATCTATTCCTGGAGGATGAGGATATGGATTGTAGTGCAATAATTGAGGAGGAAGAAGAAGGCCTCACTATTTAGACTGTGGAGAAGGGATCTGTTCTGAGAAACTAGACTGTCACACGATCCCGGGCCCGCTGAGTCCCTAGGTAGCTTGGCAGATTTTATTTCTATAGCCATTCTAGGCATCTAAGATTTTCAGTAATTTCATTTTAAAAACTTACTTGTTTCAAAATAAATGCTCGACTCATCAAGCCGTACTTGTTTAGATATTTTCAGTTTTAATCAAATGCATTGCTCTTTATTATTCATTATGATCTTCAACACTTTTGCTTTCTACAATGGTGTTGTTACTTTTCCTAATGAACCGATGACTGTGACATCTAATGAGGAAACGCAATATGAGGATAGTGAGTCGGATGAAGAAGATGAAATACCTGAGGAAGTTGTCAGGGAGGTTAAGAACTTTGAGAATAAGCCTAAGTCCAATCTGGACGAAATCGAAGCAGTGAATTTAGGAGACACTGAAATCGTCAAGGAGACTCGCATCAGTATTCACTTATCACCAACAGAGAAAGAGGAATACATTTATTTATTGAAGGAGTATGAAGATATCTTTACATGGTCATATGATGACATGACCGGTTTAAGCAGGTCCATAGTGGCTCACAAGTTGCATACTAATCCCATGCATCCTCCAGTGAAGCAAAAACTCAGAAAATTCAAACTAGATATGAGCCTGAGATTCAAGGAGGAAGTTACTAAGTAGATCAAAGCCAAAGTCCTTAGGGTGGTTGAGTAGCCAACCTGATTAGCCAACATTGTACCAGTTCTGAACAAATATGGTAAAGTCTGAGTATGCGTTGACTATCGAGACTTAAATAGAGCAAGTCCTAAGGATGACTTTCCAATTCTAAATATACATATCATGATCAACAATTGTGCCAAGCACGAACTCCAATCCTTTGTAGATTGCTTCGCGGGTTATCACCAGATCTGGATAGATGAAGAAGACACATAGAAAATAGCTTTTATTACACCATGGGGGGTATACTTATACAAGATGATGCCATTTGGTCTAAAGAATGCTGGGGCTACTTACATGAAAGCCATGAAAACCATCTTCCATGATATGATACACAAAGCAATAGGGGTGTATGTGGACAACGTTATTATCAAATCCAAGATGGTCGCGGATCATATAGCAGACTTGAGAAAGTTTTTTGACAGTTTAAGGAGGTGCAACTTAAAACTGAACCCCGCAAAGTGTGCATTCAGGGTTCCTACAGGAAAGTTACTGGGATTCAATGTCAGTCGTTGAGGGAATCAGCTAGACCCATCTAAAGTTAAGGCTATTCAGGAGTTACCATGGCCTAGGAGCAAAAAGGACGTGATGAACTTCCTAGGACGTCTCAACTATATCAGTCGCTTCATAACACAGTTCATAGTCATTTGTGAACCCATCTTCAAGATTTTGAGGAAAGATGCCGAGTCAAGCTGGATCGAGGACTGTCAAAAAGCTTTTGACAAAATCAAGGAGTACCTGTCCACTCCACCAGTCTTGGTCCCGCTAGAGCCAGAACGACCTTTGCTATTCTATCTATCTGTATTGGATGGAGTCTTCAAATGTGTTTTGGGCAACATGAGGAGACAGGGAGAAAGGAGCAAGCCATATACTACCTAAGTAATAAATTCACACTTTATGAAGCACGATACTCTCTACTGGAACGCACCTGTTGTGCTTTGACCTGGACGACCTAGAAGTTGAGGCATTACTTCTGCGCCTATACCACATACCTCATATCTAGGATGGACCCCCTAAAGTACATATTTTAGAAACCCATGTCGATTGGGAAGTTAGCCAAGTAGCAGATACTGTTATGTGAGTCCGATATCGTCTATGTAACCCAAAAGGCGATCAAAGGACAAACATTGGCAGACCATCTTGCTGAAAATCCCGTGGGAGGAGAATACGAACCCTTGAAAATGTATTTTCCTGATGAAGAGGTGTCATTCATAGGATAAGACATTACTGAAGCATACGAAAGTTGGAGGATGTTCTTTGATGGAGCTGCAAATTTCAAAGGAGTGGGCACTAGAGCAGTTTTGGTATCAAAATTAGGTCAAAATTATATGGTATCTACTAAACTTAGATTTCTGTGCACTAACAACATGGCAGAGTATGAAGCCTACATACTAGGGCTCAACATGGTGATCAGCATAAATATTTAGGAGTTGCTAGTAATCGGTGATTCAGATTTGCTTGTGCACCAGTGTAACGACCCGACCGGTCGTTTTGAGTTTTTGCACTTTGCTTGCCAATTCTCGGGCATGACTTGCCCCGTGTAATGTATTATGACTTATGTAAATCATTGGTTTTGATTTTCAGGGTAATCGGTATGAATTTGGAAGAACAATTCTCAGTTGAAGCTTGAAATTGAAAGGTTTAACCAAGTTTTGACTTATTGGTAAATGACATCAGAATGCATATTTTATGGCTCAAATAGCTACGTTAGGTTATTTGGGACGTAGGAGTGTGTCCAGAATATTTTTGTGATGTCCAGTATAGAATTAGGCTTGAATTAGCGAAGTTAGTTTTTGGCGTTTTTCGGTTGATAGGTGAGATTTTCATATAGGTGTCGGAATGGAATTCCAGAAATCGCAGTAGCTTAGTTATATCATTTGATATGTGTGTGCAAAATTTTAGGTCATTCGGACGTGCTTTGGTTGAGTTTTTTTATCAAAAGCGGAATGCGAAAGATTTTAGAACCTTAGGCTTGAATTCGATGTGTTTTGGTGGATTTGATGTTGTTTGATGTGTTTTGAAGATTGGTACAGGTTTGCATAATTCTGTGGGATATTATTGTGCCTTTTTTTGAGGTCCCAGGGGCCTCGGGTGAGTTTCGGGTGGTCAATCGGGCCATTTCATGAAGTTAGAACCAGTAGAAAATTGCAGATCAGTGCTGCAGAAAAATGACCTTCACGTTCGCAAGGGGATCCTCGTGTTCGCGAAGGGTCAGTTGAGAAATTTGGCCTTCGTGTTCGTGAGGAAGGCTCCGCGTTTGCGAAGGGCTGGTTGATTGTGCATCGCGTTCGCGAGGGAAGCTCCACGTTCGCGTAGAACAAATTGGTCAGTTGAGCTTTAGGGCATTTTATTCATCGCGTTCGTGATGGGCTAGTTGCGATCGCGAAGAGGAAATTTTGGTCAAGTAATGTGCTTCGGGAACGCGAGGCTTGGACCGTGTTCGCGAAGAATGATTTTAATGTCTAGGCAAAATGTTTTAAAAAGGCTACTCCGCGACCATTAAACCTTTTTACACCATTTTTGAACGGGAAAAGAGCTTTGAGGCGATTTTGAACAGAGGAAATCATTGTTCTTCATTGAGGTAAGGATTTTGGACCCTAAAATGCGATTATTTGTGATTAAGGAATAAAATATCAGTGTTTAATTCATGAAAATCAGTTGAAAAAGGTGGAGTCAGGGCTTGAGATTATGAGACCTTCTAGGGATGATATGAGGGGTCAAACAAACTCCGATTTTTGAGTTCTTTATATGTGCGGACTCATGAGATGATGAAGAATATTTTGGTATAAAGTTTGTCCAGTTCCGGGAAGCGGGCTCGGGGGATGGGTTTTGATTGATTTCGGGTTTTGTGCTTAAATTCGATATTTTTCAATTGGAATTCATTTGTTTAACATAATTTGATTATAAAAATCTGAACTTGGTAGATTTGGAGCTCTCGGAAGTTGATTCGATAGGCAAGCGTGTTGCAGAATAGCTTTTCGGGTTAGTTCGAGGTGAGTAATTATTTTAAATGCTATCCTGGTGGTATGAAATCCCGGAATTTCACAGCGTACGACTATGATGAGGTGACTTACATGCTAGATGACGAGCGTGGGGTAGAGCACCATTGGGGATTGTGACCTATTCCATCCCGGATGATTATTTTACTGCATATTTGATAGTTAATTGTTTAACATTAATATATTTTGGGCTAAATGCCATATGTGGGATTCGTGCCAACTGTTTGAACCTTTAAGGGAATTTTAAAAGATATTTTCCTAACTGATTGATTTCATACTGGTGCTCAGTCATACTATATTTTACTATTTTAAAGACTCAACTATATTAGTCTGTTTTAAACACATTAAATGATATTTTCAAAGGTATTTGAGCTGAGCTTCATATTTTACTGTGGCCCAAGGGGCTTATGAGATTCTAGCCGAGTAAGGTCGAGGTCCTGTGTTGTGAGGATATATTTGGGTCGGGCTGTACGCCGCAGCAGTGACACATTAATTATGATAATGAGGCCGAGGGCCTGAGATTTGCGCCACGAGGTGGCTTGAGATTTGTATGAGGTCGAGAGCCTAGTTATGATGCCACGAGATGGCTTGATTATGGGCTTGGGTGGTAAAGGGCCCCTCCCGGAGTCTGTACACCCCCAGTGAGGGCGGGTACCCATTGTGATTTTACATATAGCCCAAGGGATTGGTATTATTCTGTGACATTGCTCGAGGGGCTAATTCTGTGGTTACTGTGCCTGAGGAGCAGTTATTACGTGTTTACTTTTTAGTTGTTTTCCTGTATATTGTTAACTGTTTAAGAGATGTTTATGAAATTTCATTATTTAATTATACTTACTGATTGGTTATGCCTCTTGTAGATTAATGTTGTGCCTTATGTGGTTTTATATTACTTAGTCTTCATTTATTTTTATTACTAACTGAGTTGGAAGTACTCACTTTACTCCCTGCACCTTGTGTGCAGAATTAGGTATTTCTGAACCCGACAGCGGGTATTGGTTGCTCAGAGGCAGAGTTATCGGAGTTTAGCAAGTTAGCTGCCCGATATTTGCAGCACTACTTTTCTCCCTCTCGATTTCATTAGACTGTATTTAGTACATTTTCGACTCTAGTTGTATTCAGACCTTAGTAGATGCTCATGACTAGTGGCACCCCAGTATCGGGCTATGTTGGGTTTGTTTTTCCGCAAATTATATCGTTAACTGCTTAGTTTTGAGATTTTTTCATGTTTACGACTTAATACTTATTATTTTATTGCTTAAGATTGGAATGGAAATATGTCTGCTGGCCTTATCTTCACGAGAGACGCCATTACGACTAGGACCGGGTTTAGGGTCATGACAAGTTGGTATTAGAGCCTAGGTTACATAGGTCTCACGAGTCATGAGAAGGTTTAGTAGAGTCTCGTGGATCGGTACGGAGACGTCTGTATTTATCCTCAAGAGGCTGCAGAACCTCTAGGAAAAACTTCACATTCTTGAAATTCTTATCGCACGTCCTTGATTCATCTTGACATATAACTCTTTGAATTCCTTTCACGCATTCGTATACGCGAACGAGTGCTTAGTATTCGATGTTCATTGATGGTTTTTGATTCCCTAATAGAGGGGCGAGATGTGATCTTTGTGTGTTGATGTTGGGCCAGTCTAGAAGACTTCAGGCCGAATTTTTACCTCTAGCTTCAGCCTTGAGGTGCGGATTGCGTGAGCACATGTTTTTGGATCTATATGTGATGGTGTGTCTCTATTAAGGGAAGAAATGACTAGATAGTTACCTGATGAGTGTGATGTGACTGTGAGATGTATTTGTATGATTTGGAAGTGATGAGAAGGGTCTACTGGGAGATAGAAGAACTGTTAGGTGCTTGATTTCTATTTTGATTCGAGGTGTAGCCCCGAGTTATGGGCGTGTGAAGAATCTTTTCATATTTCCTAGTTGGGAGTGAAGTAAATTTCATGTCGCGGTGTAAGTTCAGACTCAGGAAGATTAAGTGCCTGCGTAATGTTTATGATGGTGGAAGGTATACAAAAATGTTTGCTGGAGGCAAAACATGTGGGTTATCTCCTGCGGAGTGTTCTTAAGTTGTGCGATCCTTATGTTGTTGTTAGAAGATCTCCTTTACCAGTGAATATGTGTGTTGCAATTGAATTTTGATTACTTAAGAGCATGGGCTTGACTGTTACAAGGGTGAATGCGAGATTTGCAGAAGATTTAAAGTACCAAATGGGCTGTTTTCACGAGCTTATGAAGGATTAAGTTTAACCTCACTACAGAAGTATGGAAGTAATAGAGTATACTCATTATGAGTATGGTGTGTTTTGATCTATGACTTCGCGCTAAGTGGGGGAGTCTTCTATTGAATAGTTATTTGCACGATTATGTGTTATGATGGTTTTAGTTTGAGGCGTATTTGTGAACCAGTTATGGCTCGAGTAAAAAAAATTTCAATTAATATTATGTTATGCATTATGGGTGTATGAGAATCGGGGAGTGACTTGAGTTATTTTTGGTAAGGAATGCTCGGTGCATAGAGTAGGAAGTTGCTTGGTTGTATCGGGATGAGGTTACATTCTGTGGCATCGGAGTGCTAATGAGGCACGAGTTGTTTGGTTCATTTGATCAGGCTAATTGAAGCTTGAGTAGAGTGGATGACTTTAGGGGATGGTTCTAATGCGTTCAAGGTTTTACATGTAATAATTGGAGATTTTTAGGTGTATAATTTGGCTATAAACTGAGGTTTGTATTGGAGGGTGTCAAGACTTGTATCATTTCTATATCAATTAGGGGATTCTTATATTGGTATTAGGAAGTTAATGGTTCCAGATACAAAAGAAGTCTCTTTGGGTTAGGTATTTTGAACATGGTGCTTTTGGGAATATTTAAGAGAGTATCCAACGGCTTATGAGCCTTGGACAGCGTGGTTTTATGTTTGGGTCTCATATGGTGAGTCTGGGTTGAGGAACTGTGGTGTTATAGCAAGAAGGAATATCAAGTTAAAGGTAAATCAGAAGGAACTTGGATAGACATGATAGCTTGGTAGTGGGCCGATTGGCATGGTAAGGAAATGATTAGTTATTTGGGTGCTTAGGAAGTAATGAGTTCTTACAGGTGTTTTGCAGTAATGCTCTTAGGTTTTAATGGCTTGTGTATCTTGGTTGAGATAGAAGGATTCAGTCCTGATGGTTCGGCGTTGCGCAAAAGGGGATTCATAAAGTTTTTGATGGTTTCAATCACGGTTAGTGATGCGTATATTCTACGAGCGTGAGGAGCATGGGGTGTGTAGTGATTGTCTTTTAGCTAGGATCAATGGAAAGTTCTTGGCTAGTTGAGTACCTAACTGTTTGTGGCTCGGAAGGGATTTGAAGTCCTCATGTTTATCCTAGGATGGTATGGTATATGCGGTATGTGGTGGAGGATTGAGATTTGCGTGTGTAAGGTTACAGTTTAGTTCTAAAAGGAAGGTCATAAAACTCTTAGATAACAGGCAGATTCGGATAATTAGAGAAATGATCTTCAGACAACTAGAGAAAAGAGCTTCAGATGATTAGGGAAATGATCTTCAGATGATTAAGGGAATGATATTGCTAATTGGGGTGATTTGATGAGGGTGTATGTTTCAGAAAAAGGCAATGTGATTAAGTTGATGGTACTTCGGTAGTATTGTGGCACTTTCTTATTGGATCGACTGCTGATATTCGAGTTTGCTTAGTGGCACAGAAGAATTATAGGAGTACCTCTCATGGATGATTGGGTATTAGAGGTGTGTTTTATTTTTGGACAGTGAAATCGGGATCAGGTAAGGTGATTCGTGTGCTATATGCAGTTGGAGACTGGGAGTTCACATAAACAGGTTATGTTGTGGTTATGGGTCGCGTGCATCTACACTGTGTAGTGACTATCAGAGTTTAGAGACCCAAGTGGATCTTTTGATGCTTGGTATATTAGATTTTGATGTAATATTGGGTATAGAGTGATTGTCTTCATGTCGTGTTATTCTGGACTAGTACGCTAAGGCAGCGATATTGGCTATGCCAGGAATGCCACGGATTGAGTGGCGAGGTTCAACGGATTTGATATTCGTAGTAGGGTGGATTTATATTTTGAAGACCCAGTAGATGATTGGGAAGGATTTATCTTTCTTATTTGGGCTTTTGTGGTGGATGGCAGTGCAGAGACTTCTACCATGATTCAGTTCCTGTGGCGAGGGATTTTTCGGATGTGTTCCTTGCTGCCAGGCATATTGCAAGATAGGGTTGTTGATTTCGGTATTGATTAGGTGCTGAGGATCGTATCATATGGAACCAGCGAAGTTAAAGGAGTTGAAGGAGAAGCTTCAAGCACTCCTTGATAAGGGGTCCGTTGGTAGGATAATGTGGATGTGTGTTCTAACTTGAGTCGGCTTTATTGGCTCTGAGTTGTAATGTTGAGGGATGTGTTGATTCGATTGTTGTTGGGCTTATCAGTAATCTGGGGATATCTATGAGTTACCTTTCTGTGTTGCGAGGTGTTATGATTTGTTGGTTATAGGCGCATATGGTACGGTTCTATTGGGGTTTCATATTGGAAGTCAAGCGGGAAGAGTAATTGGGTGTCGCTCGGTGAATGGAGTATCAGTTATGTCCTTTCGGGTTTGTGTGGTGTATGTTATTTGCTTCACCGTGGGTATGATGATTTGTTTTGGTTCCAAACATCAAATTGGGCGTGGTTGTTGATTTTGAGCATAATGACTTAAGTTGTTTCATGTGAACCAGTATTTGGATAGGGTCGCCCATTGCAGAGAAGTTATATAGAGTTATGACTGGGTTTTGCTGTGGTGGTACTGGGGAGTTTGTGATACAGCCCTTTCATTCGAGTCATCTTCATAATTGGAGTACATTTAGATTGTTGTCTATTGGTGCACGGATTGCACGAGTTGTGGGTTTAGATTGTATTGTTGTGTCATGTCACTAGAGTAATGGTGTTGGATTAGATGAGATCATCGGGATCTGAAATGAGTACAAACTGAGTCGATTTTAGTAGTTGGAAGGATAATATAGGGGTTTGGAACAGTAGTTGCCATGGTCCTTACCAACAGAGAAGTGGCTTCATGAATGGTTGATCTGAGAAATGGTTATGGCTTATTGTGTGTTTCATTTATCATTGGCAGTATATGAAAGTGACGGAGTGAGACTTTAGTTGATAAGAAATTTTCTATCGATATTCGATTGTTGTGTGCAGCTGTTGTGATTACAAGTTATCGCTACTAGAGTTTGAGTTATGTAGTACATCATGTAATTGCACCTGAGGTTACAGATATGGTTGTTACAGCTTGTTCGAACTTATTCATAGCATAAATGTGATATTTTTATCGTATTGATGATTTCCGAAGTAGAAATGTGGTTATGTGGTTTGTGGGCTTAATTGGATTGTGAAATTTCAATTACAATATGTTATTAGATTTATATGAGATAGGGTGATGTGGGATCACCCCCGGTTATATGCATGGTAAGGTCATTCAACGATGGGTTGGCTCTTGGAACAACTCTGGGCACATTAGAGGACGAACGTATTTTTAAGTGGGGGAGGATGTAACGACCTGACCGGTCGTTTTGAGTTTTTGCACTTTGCTCGCTAGTTCTCGGGCACGACTTGCCCCATGTAATGTGTTATGACTTATGTAAATCGTTGGTTTTGGTTTTCAAGGTAATCGGAAAGAATTTGGAAGAACAGTTCTCAGTTGAAGCTTGAAATTGAAAGGTTTGACCAAGTTTTGACTTATTGGTAAACGATCCCGGAATGGGGATTTTATGGCTCAGATAGCGTTTTTAGGTGATTTGGGACATAGGAGTGTGTCTGGAATATTTTTGTAATGTCTGAGTAGAATTAGGCTTGAATTGGCGAAAGTTAGTTTTTTGCGTTTTTCGGTTGATAGGTGAGATTTTGATATAGGGGTCGGAATAGAATTCCAGGAGTTGTAGTATCTTCGTTATATCATTTTGGATGTGTGTGAAAAATTTCAGGTCATTCGGTCATGGTTTGGTTGGGTTTTTGATCCAAGCGGAATGCGAAAGATTTTAGAACCTTAGGCTTGAATTCAAATAATTTTGATGTTGTTTGAGGTGTTTTGAAGATTGGTACATGTTTGAATAAGAGTATGGGATATCATTATGCCTTTGGTTGAGGTCCCGGGGTCCTCGGGTGAGTTTCGGGTAGTCAATCGGGCCATTCTATGAAGTTAGAATCTGCAGAAAATTGCAGGTCAGTGCTGTACAAAAATGACCATCGTGTTTGAGAGGGTCCTCGCGTTCGCGAAGGGTCAGTTGAGGAAGTTGGAAATTTAGCCTATTCGTTCGCGAAGGGCTGGTTTATTGTGCATCACGTTCGCGAGAGAAGCTCTGTGATCACGCCCAACTATGCCTTATAAAAAGGACTAAGCGGTCGTTGCAAATATAATCCGTTTACAAGTCCGGAGTCCAATCCCACAGAGAACTAAGGCTTAGCTATAGTTATTCACTATCACCAAGAATACAAGTTTGAACAATTCCTAACTTATAGATATTAAGATTCTTGTATTTAACTAACTAAATAAAAAATTAAAATAATAAATTAACACTAAAGATACTACAGGTTAGAGAAAAGATTAAGGAGGTCTAGAGTTAAGGTTTCCCCAATTGTCGGAATCCTTCACACTATATCTTCTATAATTTTGCCTAAGTATTCTCTACCGATCATGAGCACTTTGCATGTTGTAATTCGCTCCCGAATAATTACGATAATTTACTAGACATACTCTCCCGAGTTACGCTAGCTAGCTTTAATTACAGCTCACTTAGATCGCACCCAAGGTTTCATTATCCCTAATCCATCTTTAAACCCTTGGTTATTGATTCCTCACATACATCGGGAGTGATGTTTTTCAACAACTACCTAAATATGCACTCTATCCCGAGTAATACACACTAAATAGGCACAGTAAATTGAGAGCTCTTCAACAATCCATAATATAAACGTAATTGAACAAATAGAGAAAAGCTATGACTCAATTATATAAAAACATAACAAGAATTTAACCTACAAAAGGTTGTATCAAAACTCTAGATAACAAATTAGCTATCCATAATAGTATGTAAAACTACAATACTAAAATTCATAACCAAAAATGAAAAATAGGAAGAGGAAGAAAAAACTCGTAGAAGAATTCCCCGCCTTGCTCCTATTATGTCTCTGTCTCCTTAGGTCGAATCTATGTAAAAGTTATGTCCCCTTCCTCAAAATACCATTTTTTCATGTATATATACCAAGTAGGGTTGGGCCCAAACAATTATACCTTCTCCAATGTGAAAAAGGATGCTTTTTCCGGGTTTGACTAGCGCGGCCGCGCTCGTGGCCGCGCATATTGCCCAGTATTCTGCCTGACGAGCGCGGCCTGAGCTCGGCTGCACTATTGACGCGTACTTTTCACCCTTTTCCGTTTGGAATTTGGAAATACGTAAAACATTAAAGTTGTATCCCTTTGAGTTGTCTTTCTAATCATCTATTGTGGAGCCCAAATGGAGTTCTCAGCAAAACGTTATTTTCATTTTACTAGACAGTGCGCAATATGCCTACTCGAGTCTTTGTTTGTTCTTAACTATCAAAGTTGACCCCTGACACGATCCCGGCTTAATTCCTTGAACTTTTACTCAGACTTCAAAGATCCAAATCACTTGAATTCATTCTATAACATCTATATAGCTCGAAATCACTCCTATAAGGCATAAAACACACAGTTAGCGCAAGACACTAGCGATTAAAGCTCAAACTCAATTAAAGTGCAGTAAGTTATAGTGTAATAAGCGACTAAAATACGTAATTATAGCCTATCATCAACACCACACACGTAAATCATTGCTCGTCCTCAAGCAATCAAACTACACTTTTTATAGACACGAGCGTTTTAACCAATTTTCCTAACTCATCACACAAAGAGTATTTAAAATAGGCTAAACACAAAAGCGTAACATCTTCACCTCAAGATTTGACTCACAAGTACCACGCATTATTCATAACTCACCCACTTACTCTAACATAAAGGTCACTGACATTACCTTTCCTTCATGAATCATGTACCCTCACACAACAAAAGAGAGTAGTTCCACACAATAAAATTTAAGAACACTTAGGAACTCAAGATAGAAAGAATTCACTCACTCTCAAAAATAACATTCATATGTCGCAAAAGATGCACCATAGGCTTGCCCGTATTGTACTACTCTACTAATCGAGCTCATTTAATTTAGGATCAATTAGGACTTTATTTGGTTGTATTGTAGGCTGCGGGGCGGGTAGGATACATTTAGATATAAGAGTGACTGCACTTCCCTAAGCACTTTAATACGTATAGTTTAACATTTAAAACCCCACTTATGTCAAACCAAAGCTCCACCTTCACATCAATATGTATTACCCCAAACTTCTTTAAGCACAATTACATCAAGAACCACCACTTATCAAGGAATATTTGCACACAATACAACTATTTTTTTTCAATTCAAGTGACTCTTGCTCTTTCAAATCAGTGCACCTTTCTCCTTATTTCATTAGTTTCATTCGAAAGCCAAACCAACCACCCCACACTTTAACTTTTACAAAGTTCATAACAATTCAAGTGCCAGTGAGAGGTGAAAAGGTTCAAAAAGATGGTTAATTCAAACAAATGGGTAAGGCTTGTAATGTGGTTGCCAAAGAAACAGGATTATAGGCTCAAATGGGTTAACTACGATACATAACAATTTGGTGGGTAAAATATACATATGTGGCTCAACAAGGAGATACCTATATCACTTCCAAAACTGAACAACACTACTATTTCGCTTTGCAAAAACACATGGCAAGTTCTAGGCATCAAATGCAATGCACTAAATAACGCAAAACCTTACACACATGGCACATAACTCACTCAGGATTGGATTCATAGACACTCTAGTCAAAGCAGTTAAGCAAAGTTAAGATAATACAATTTAAGGTACTTTTACAAGAGTAAAAAACTGAGCCTAAGTTTCACAACCAAAGTACTCACTATTCTCAAGAGATATTGCTTCAATTAAAAGCACAACACAATGGCTCCTACTCCCAAAAAAATTTTGACTATACCCGGTTCAAATAAAACCCTTGGAAAAGAACCGTAGTTTAAAAAAAAATTAAGGGGTAATTGCTACACTACCTAACAAAAGAAAATCTTTTTTTTTCTTTACAATTAAATCCCTCAAGAAAATTGTCTAGTAGATCCATCGGGAAAAGCCCAATCTTTTCTATTTTAAAAAAAAAATTTAATTAAACTAACATAACTAAAATAGCATAGAAAGTCACCCAGAAAATCTCCTCACACCACACTTAAAATTTTACATAGTCCCCAATGCACACCCATACATACAAGAGGGTAAAAGAAATTCTCTGGTAGGCCAAAGGCCGAAGCACTAGCATCTCATGGGGTACTCAGACTTCTCCCAGGCATGGTCCTTCGCGTGGGTACCTTACACTTAGTTCCAACCATCTGGTTTGCTGTTGTATTCTTTCAATAGCTTTGCTTTCCATGCTCCTGGAAAATAAAAAATCGACACTACAAACTAATACAATTAGAGAAATAGAAGAAAAAATAAAAGAAAGCAATGAAGCTGGGTTGTCTCCCAACAAGCGCTTGATTTAACGTCGTGACATGACGTAAATCACTTTTTGCCTCCACTTCAAGCTTATGAATTGAACCCCAAGTTTTGATTCAAGCTTATGATTATGGTCATGGGGCGGTAGACCGAATCTAACTGGCCCAAGAAAATAATGTAGTATTCTGCACTCCTTGGATTTTGTATGAGGTATGTAATCCTGATTTTCTAGCAAGAAGAATTCCAGATTATATGCACCTTGTTCCTCATTCCTTGACTCTTCAATTGGCTCGAATGACTCTATTTCCATATCATCATCCAAACATAATGTGGAAAAATGCTTGGAGTGTGGACCAATGCGCTCAAATACATGGATTTCATGACTTTCAACATCCTCAACATTATTCACACTAGAGTCAACTAAATTTGTATCTTCAATGTCCCTGGTTGACTCTAGTATTACTTCTTTAACATCCTCATCCTCAAATCTAGCTAGATAGATTGTTGGTATTCTACTTTTACCTCCTCCTCTAGCTCATCCTCGTATTTTTTTTAAATTCTCCAGTAAAATGGCAATTTCTGTAGCCAATTCATACTCATATTGGCTACTATCCACAATGTCAACTTGTTGCGCTTTACAAGGTTCAATTAGTTTATTCGCTTGAGCCTCCAAGTTGAGAATAGCTTCGCCTTGCCCTTGTACCCGTAGTTGTATCTCATCATATTATTCCATAAGCAACCTTTTCATATTCTCGATCTCTATCGGGTCCTCATACCTAGGTTCTTTATTCCTATTAACTTCACAAGAAAAAGAAGAACCATCAAAGTAAGGGGTTGGGGAAAGATAATAAATATAAGCACAACCATGAAAGTGAGCATCTTGACCACCACACATATCGCACACATTCCACACATAAGATTGAGTTGGTGCACATAACTCGCTCTCGGGAATATTTTGATAATTTTTCCCAGGGTGGCTTCCTCCACTAAATGCATAAGAAGGATCAAAAGTAGAATTACCAACATCAAAACTCTCATAATTCCAAGATGCCATATTTTTTAAATTAATAAGTAAAACAAAAAAAAATCAAATACAAAAAAAAAGTTCAAACTTGAAACCTAGCAATATGTACAACTACAACTATGCCGTTAGTTCCCCGGCACGGGTGCCAAAATTTGATCATGCCCAACTATGCCTTATAAAATGACTAAGCGGTCGTTGCAAATATAATCCGGTTTACAAGTCCGGAGTCGAATTCCACAGAGAACTAAGGCTTAGCTACAGTTGTTCACTATCACCAAGAATACAAGCTTGAACAATTTCTAACTTATAGATATTAAGATTCTTGTGTTTAACTAACTAACTAAAAAATTAAAATAATAAACTAACACTAAAGATACTACAGGTTGGAGAAAAGATTAAGGAGGTCTAGAGTTATGATTTTCCCAATTGTCGGAATCCTTTCCACTATGTCTTCTATAATTTCGCCTAAGTATTTTTTACCGATTATGAGCGCTTTGCGTGTTATAATTCGCTCCCGAGTAATTACGATAACTTACTAAACATACTCCCTTGAGTTACGCTAGTTGGCTTTAATTACAGCTCACTTAGATCACACCCAAGGTTTCGTTATCCCTAATCCCACCTTTAAACCCTTGGTTATTGATTCCTCGTATATGTCGGGAGTGATGTTGTTCAACATCTACCTAAATATGCACTCTCTCCCGAGTAATACATACTAAATAGGCACAGTCAATTGAGAGCTCTTCAACAAACCACAATATAAATGTAATTGAACAAAGAGAGAAAAGCTATGGCTCAATTATATTAAAACATAACAAGAATTTATCCTACAAAAGGTTGTATTAAAACTCTAGATAACAAATTAGCTATCCATAATAGTATGTAAAACTACAATACTAAAATTCATAACCAACAATGAAAAATAGGAAGAGTAAGGAAAAACTCGTAGAAGAATTCCTCGCCTTGCTCCTATTTTGTCTTTGCCTCCTTAGGTCAAATCTGTGTCAATAGTATGTCCCCCTTCCTCAAAATACCATTTTTTCATGTATATATACCAAGTAGGGTTGGGCCCAAACAATTATACCTTCTCCACTGTGAAAAAGAACACTTTTTCGGGTTTGACTAGCGCGGCAGTGCTCGTGACCGCGCTAGTGGCCGTGCATATTGCCCAGTATTTTGCCTGACGAGCGCGGCCTGAGTGCGGCCGCGCTATTGACGTGAACTTTTCATCCTGTTACATTTGGAATTTGAAAAAATGTAAAACATGGAAATTGTAGACCTTTGAGTTAGCTTTCCAACCATATATTGTGGAGACCAAATAGAGTTCTGAGCAAATTATGTTCCTTTTACTAGACAGTGCGCAATAAGCGACTAAAATACGTAATTATAGCCTATCATCACTCCGGTTTGTGCAGAGGAAATTGGTCAGCTGAGGTTTAGGGCATTTTATTCATCGCGTTTGCGATGGGCAGGTCGTGATCGCGAAGGGGAAATTTTGGTCAAGTAATTTTGTGCTTCGCGAACGTGAGGATTTGACCGCGTTCGCGAAGAAGGATTATAAGGCCTGGGCAGAATGTTTTAAAAAGGCTACTCCGCAACCATTAAACCCCTTTACACCATTTTTGAACGGGAAAAGAGCTTTGAGGCGATTTTAAAGAGAGGAAATCATTGTTCTTCATTGAGGTAAGGATTTTGGACCCTAAAACACGATTACTTGTGATTAAGGAACAAAATATCAGTGTTTAATTCATGAAAATCAGTAGAAAAAAAAGGGAGTTAGGGCTTGAGATTATGAGACCTTCTAGGGATGATTTGAGGGGTCAAAAGAACTCTGATTTTTGAGTTCTTTATATGTGCGGACTCGTGAGATGTTAAAAAATATTTTGGTATAAAGTTAGTCCAATTTCGGGACACGGGCCCGGGGGATAGGTTTTGACTGATTTCAGATTTTGTGCTTAAATTCGATATTTTTCAATTGGAATTCATTCGTTTAGCATAATTTGATGATAAAATTCTTAACTCGGTGGATTTGGAGCACTCAGAAGTTGATTTGAGGGGCAAACATATTGCAGAGTAGTTTTTCGGGCTAGTTCAAGGTGAGTAATGATTTTAAATGTTGTCCTGAGGGTATGAAACCCCTGAATTTCACAGGGTACAACTATGTTGAGGTGACTTACATGCTAGATGACGAGCGTGGGATAGAGCACCGTTGGGGAATGTGACTTAGTCCATCCCGAACGATTATTTCACTGCGTATTTGATAGTTAATTGTTTAATATTATTACATTTTGGGCTAAATGCCATATGTGGGCTTCGTGCCAACTGTTTGAAACCATAAGGGAATTTTTAAATGATATTTTCCTCACTAATTTATTTCATACTGGTGCTCGGTCATACTATATTTTACTATTTTAAAGACTCAGCTATATTATTCTATTTTAAACACGTTAAATAATATTTTCAAAGGTATTTGAGCTATGTCATATTTTACTGTGGTTCAAGGGGCTTATAAGATTCTGACTGAGTAAGGCCGAGCGCCTTTGTTCTGAGGATACATTTGGGTCGGGCTACACGTGGCAACAGTGATACATTGATTATGATAATGAGGCCAAGGGCCTGAGATTGTGTGCCACGAGGTGGCTTGAGATTTATATGAGGCTGAGAGCCTATTTATGATGCCACGAGATGGCTTGATTATGCACTTGGGCTGTAAGGGGCCTTCCCGGAGTCTGTACACCTCCAGTGAGCGCGGGTACCCAATGTGATTTGAGATATAGCCTGAGGGGCTGGTATTATTCTGTGACATTGCCCGAGGGGATGATTCTATGGTTACTGTGCCTGAGGGGCATTTATCATGTGTTTACGTTTTAGTTGTTTTCCTGTATATTGTTAACTGTTTAATAGATGTTTATGAAATTTCATTGTTTAATTATACTTACTGATTGATTATGCCTCTTGTAGCTTAATATTCTGCCTTACGTGGTTTTATATTACCCAGTCTTCAATTATTTTTATTACTCACTGAGTTGGAAGTACTCACTTTACTCCCTGCACCTTATGTGCAGATTCAGGTATTGCTGAACCCCGTGGCGGGTATTGTTTGCTCAGAGGCAGCCATCGGAGTTTAGCAATGTAGCTGTCCGACGTTCGTAGCACTGCTTCTCTCCCTCTCGATTTTATTAGACTGTATTTAGTACATTTTTGACTCTAGTTGTATTTGGATCTTAGTAGATGCTCATGACTAGTGACTCCCCGGTATCGGGCTGTGTTAGGTTTGTTTTTCCTCAAATTATATTGTTAACTGCTTATTTTTGAGATTTTATCATGTTTATGAAAAACAACAACAACAACAACCCAGTAAAATCCCACAAGTGGGGTTTGGGGAGGGTAGTGTGTACGCAGACCTTACCCCTACCCCAAGGGGATAGAGAGGCTGTTTTTGAAAGACCCTCGGCTCAAGATAATAAAAAAGACAAAAGAATAGAGTATTAGATTCACCGCAGAAATCATACGGTAAAAGGAACATAGAAAGCAGGAAAAGAATAATAATAATAATAATGATAATTCAAAGCAAAAACGATGGTTTGTAAATGGATCCTGCATTGAAAATAGAAAATAGTAAAACTCGACATTGCCCCTAGCTATCTTAGACAAAAACCCACCGAACTAGTCCACTACCTCCTAGCCTACAACCGTAATACGCGACTTCCATAACTTCCTATCAAGTGTCAATGTTTATGACTTAATACTTATTATTTTATTGCTTAATATTGGGATGGGAACGTGTCGGTTGGCCTTGTCTTCATGAGAGGCACCATCACGATAGGGTCCGAGTTTAGGGTCATGACAACCAGGTATAAGGAGAGTGGGCCACAAAGAATTCTAAGGTATTGTCATATCTGCAACACGTACAGGAATTGAGAAAAAGGTTCATGAAGATAGAGTTTCAGCATGTTCCCAGAATTCAGAATGAGTTTGCCGAATGTTTGGCCACTTTGTCATCTATGATACAACATCTAATAAGAATTTCATTGATCTTACTGTGCTCACGTTGAGGAAGAGACGGATGGAAAACCTTGATTCCATGACATCAAAGATTATTTGGCGAAAGAAGAATACCCGGAGCATGCGAACCACACTAAAAAATGGACACTCCGGAGATTGTCCAATCACTTCTTCTACACCGAGGAAACTTGTATATAAGAACTCCTGATTTGGGATTGCAAAGATGTGTCAATGCAAATGAGGCTTCTAAGCTACTTGAGGATATACATGTAGGGACCTGCAACCCACATATGAATGGTTTTGTCTTGGCCAAGAAGATACTTAGGGACGGTTACTTTTGGATGACTATGGAGACAGATTGCGTCCAGTATGTACGCTAATGCTACCAATGTCAACTGCATGGATGCCTGGGGAATGGATGTCATCGGTCCTATCGAGCCCACCGCTTCAAACGGGCACAAGTTTATTCTAGTAGACATTGGCTACTTTACAAAATGGGTAGAGGTTGTATCCTACAAAGTTGTGACCAAGAAAGTTGTCGCAAACATTGCCAAGGATCGTATTGTTTGCCGATTCGGAGTTTCCGAGTCTATTGTCACTGATAATGCCGCCAATATCAATAGTGATCTGATGAAGGTCGTGTGTGACACTTTAAAAATAAAGCATAAGAATTCCATAACCTATAGACCTCATATGAATGGAGCCGTAGAAGCCTCCAACAAAAACATCAAGAAGATACTAAGGAAGATGGTAGAAAACCACAAGCAATGGCACGCGAAGCTAGCTTTGCTTTGTTGGGATACTGCACTATAGTTCATACATCAACCTGGCAACTCCTTACATGCTGGTTTATTGTACCGAAGCTGTCATCCCAGCCGAGGTAGAGGTTCCTTCTTTAAGGATCATAAAGGAAGCCAAACTCAGCGATGTAGAATGGATAAGGAGTTGCTATGAACAATTGGCCCTTATAGATGGAAAAATAATGAACGCAGTATGTCACGATTAGTTTTATCAGAACATAATGTCCAGAGCTTTCAAAAAAAGGGTCAAATAAAGGCAATTTGCATCAGGGCAGCTAGTGCTGAAGAAGATCTTCCCACATCAAGATGAAGCCAAAGGGAAATTCTCTCCCAACTGGCAAGGTCCTTACATGGTTCATTGGGTGCTAATAGGAGGAGCGCTCATACGTGCAGAAATGGATTAGGGAATTTGGCCGAAACCAATTAATTCAGACGTAGTCAAGAGATACTATGCTTAGACTATTTACATCTAATGTAATTGAACTACGCTTGACCTTATTCTAGTTTAAGAGGGGATACGAAGGAAGACCTGTGGGTTCAGTCATATCATAATGAAATTTCCATTTCCCCATACGATCAGAAACTGAGGCAGAATTATGAGGAGGACCTCAAAATTCCAGAGCAAGTCCAGCCGACGCCAACATATGCCAAACAGTCATAAATCGGTTAAGAAACTGGGGTAGAATTTTGAGAAGGATTCTCAAAATTCTGAAGAAGGTTCAACAAGTTTCGTTACTCTCAAACTGCCAAAGGATCATCTACCAAACTAGGGCAGAATTTTGAGGAGGACCCTCAACATTCTAACACGAGAAAGCTGCAATGTCTCTGAAATGTCTTACAGTCACTAGTTCATCTAAAATTACTTGATATTTATATATGTTTCTAAAATAACTCTATTTTTATCAATAATTGCATATTGTCGAAATCTCTATTTCCGTAACAGTCAGGTGTTACCCAGGGAAACTCAAACAAGGCATCCAGAATGGAGTAGAGCAAGGCCAGCAGACAAAGGCACGAACCAATCTCCCCTTACAAAACTTACAACTTTTCTTTGAGCGCAGGCACATCTGACGTAGCGATAGAATTCACAAACATATATACACGAAGCAAAATCACTATCAAACAGGGCCACCAGACACTTAACGTATCCCCAGCTAAGAAATATTCTACCCTTATTTGTTGTTTATTCTTTGCATGGGACTAAGCCATGCCCCGCATCCTGCATGAGGCTAACCCATGCCTCCATATTTTTATAAGGCTATCCACTGCCTTCCATTTTCATGGGAATAAACCCTGTACCGCATCCTACATGAGGCTAAGACCTGCCTTCATATTTGTATAAGGCTAAGCACTGCATTCTATTTGCATGGGACTAAGCCTTGTCCCACATCCTGCATGAGGCTAATCCTTGCCTCCATATTTCCATAAGACTAAGACTTGCCTTCCATTTGTATGGGACTAAGCCCTGTCTCGCATCCTGTATGCGGATAAGCCCTGTCTTCATATTTGCATAAGGTTAAGTACTGCCTTCCATTTGCATAGGACTAAGCCTTGTCCCGCATCCTGCATGAGGCTAAGCCCTACCTCCATATTTGCATAAGCCTAAGCACTGCCTTCCATTTTCATGAGACTAAGCTCTGTCCCGCTTCCTGCATGAGGCTAAGCCCTGCCTCCATATTTGCATAAGTCTAAGCACTGCCTTCCATTTGCATGAGACTAAGCCCTATCCTGCATCCTGCATGAGGATAATCCCTACCTCTATATTTGCATAAGGCTATGCACTGCCTTCCTTTTGCATGGGACTAAGCCCTGTCCCGCATCTTTCATGAGGCTAAGCCGTGTCTTCATATTTGCATAAGGCTAAGCACTGCCTTCTATTTGCATGTGACTAAGCCCTGTCCCGCATCTTGCATGAGGCTAAGCCCTACCTCCATATTTACATAAGGCCCTGCATTCCAACTACATGGGACTAAGCCCTGTCCCGAATCTTTAATGAGACTAAGCTGTGCCTCCATATTTGCATAAGGCTAAACATTGCCTTCTATTTGCACGGGACTAAGCATTGTCCCTTCTTACATAAATGTTGCTTTATTCCGGTGCTATCTATTTGCTATTCTGTTGGGCTAAGATCTACCGTCCATTTCGCAAGACTAAGCCTAGTCTTGTCAACATCTTATTATTGCATCTAACGGGCTAAAATATCACAAATTTGTCCAAAGGTGTCATAGTCCAAAGGCATCATCCTCAGAGCCGGAAGACACTATGGGATGTCCTGAGGATCTCGCAAATTTGCATATCATTATTCGAAGGCATCATGGTTCAGAGGCACCATCTTCATGGCCTCAGAACATCATTTCATGGCCTGCGAATCCCTTACTGAACAATTCATGGCCCAGGACATCATGGTCTGAGGACGTCATCCTTAACCGTCCGAAGACAACTTTCATGGTCCAAAGGGAATCTGCATCATGTTTAAATTTTCGCACAAATACATGTTTGTAGCATCTCTTTATCTGCAGGCGACCAGTAAGAAACTGCTATCCTAGCAGGAGCAACCTCTCTCCAGTTCCTTTAACTATCTCAAAATTGACCTTTCAACATAACAATTCTTTTATCCATCCCAAATTATCGTGTCCAATCTTGTAATGACTTAATCAGAACATTCCGCTGATGGATCTGGAACTACACATGGCCTGATTCCTGTAAAACCAGGAATATGTAGGTAGCTCAAAAATCAGAGTTCGACCTCTATCTTTTAAGACATCCCAGTCGCTCAAAATTAGCCATCGTTTCGTTATCCGAAAACTCTTTCATCCTTCCCGAGTAAAGAGGGGCGGTTGTTGATGCCCATTTTTTCCTTCATATATATTTAGATATGCCTACATACTATAAAAATATTGTATACACATTTACAAACATGCACAAGTGTGTTTATAATTTTTCTATAATTTTAAAGGCCTTAAATCAATTTATTGTTGTATTTTTATTTATACAGATATACAATAATTATTCCTCATATTACTTTTATGATGATCTAATCATCTAATTTCATCATTTTTCCCATATAATTTTTAAATATTTTAATTATATTTTTTATAATCACATTTGCATTTTTAGGCTAGATTTGCATATTTTTGTAACAATAGCCCATATATATGCACAATTATATTATCTATACAGAAAATAAGTTTTCATATTTTTGCAATATTAAGTAATTATTTTAAAGCATTTTCATGCACAAATCACATTTTTATCATTTATAAATTATTTTATAAAATTATTTTTTTCAATTAATTGGGTATTTAAAATCTAGCCCCTCGAAAATACCCAATTTCAGACCTAGCCTAGTCCAATTACCCATACCCGTCCAACCCAGACTCAAACCCAAATACTCGTACCTGCTCGACGTAAATCTAATCTTGGCCGTTGATCTTCTAAGATCAACGACCCTAAATCAACCGACCCCTTTTTAATGACCAAACTCCAAACCCTACCCTCAAAATCCCAATCCTCCGCCCCTGAATCCCTATCTTCTTTCTTCTCTCTGATACCACCCAAACCCTAGGGAACCGTCACTCAAAAATCCCCCAAAACTCCTTCGATTCCCAACCGGGTATGGGATCCTCTGGAGATTCATTGTCTTATCTAGCTTCTTGCCTCTTTTGGTTGTTGGATTTTATTGGTTTATGAAGGAATCTCGAAGAAAGATCTAACCCCGATCTATTTGAAACTATTTTTGAATTTACCTACGGCCGTATCCGTTTGTGAGTATTGCTATCTCGTGATTATGGCTCGAATCTCTTGTTTTAGGCTAGGTTTTCTTTCATCTCTGTCATTCTCTTGAAACCCTAGTCTCTTGCTACTCAAATTCATTCAGATCTTGGTTGATATGAGATATTTTTAAGTTTATCTTGTTATTTTTCTTTAAAAAAAATTCTATGTTTCTTATAGTTAACTAATTTCTCTCGTCTTCTTAAAACTAGGGTTTAACCCTTTTTAAGTTTCTAAGAAACAGTACTTATTTTAAATCGTTTATACTCAATTTCTTTGTCTATTCGATTGATTCACATGACTATGTTCTTCACTCTAGGTTTTTGACCCCTAACGTTTTCTGTAAAAAAAAAGGCTCAGACATTTAAGTGTCTTCAACGATGGCTTTCTTCTTTGATGTTTCTGTTTCGACTAATACTTTTTGAGTTTCATCTCTTTGTCTTTGGCATACCCTAGGGTTCTGATTCTCTGTCTATTTATCCTGTTGTTTTGCCCATTACCTTTATTTCTGTCAATTAAGTTGTTAATTGATTTACTTACCTTAATTTGGGTTTAAAATTGGGTTTTCATTTAATACCAGTGTTTCCTTATTAGATTTTACCTTTTTTAACCTTATGTTCGATTAACAATTGATGCTACTGGCCAGATTTTATGCTTTCATTTTCAGAACCAACTTCTAATTGATTTCGGAGTTATTTCTTGCCTTATTTAACCTAGTCCTTAATTACTGATTGATTCCATATACAATTTTCCTTAAATCAAGTAGTACTAGCCTGATTTTACTTAATATTTGTTCATGACTGACTTTATGTCACGACCCGGATTTCCCACCATCGGGATTGTGATGGAGCCTACTCATAGTAGCTAGGCAAGCCAACTTATTTAAGTTTTCATCATTAAACAATTATCTTAACCGTCTAAAGCATGAATATAAAACATTAATTCTAATGATAACAATAGCGAAAGTCTGTCTGATAAATATGAATCCAAATGCGGAACAGTCATTAAAACCTCTACCCAAGATTTGGTGTCACATTACTCACGAACTACTAAAGATGTACTAAAAACAATGGTCTGAAAGAAATATATAAGTTGTATGTCTCGAAAACAATGAGGTACCAGTCTAATAAGAAAGGTATAGAGAAGAAACACCGGGCCTGCGGATGCCTGCAAGGCTACCTCAGTCTCGTGAAAATGAAAACCTGCTCCCGCACTAATGCTGTTGCTGCTCCTCAAAACCTGGACCTGTGCAAAAATGCATAGAAGTGTAGCATCAGCACAACCGACCCCATGTGCTGGTAAGTGTCTAGCCTAACCCCGGTGAAGTAGTGACGAGGCTAGACTGGACACCACATAAACCTGTGCAGTTATAAATATACAACAGAACATCGAATACAAGGCAATTAACAACATGGGAGGGGAAACATGCTAAGGGGAGATACAATATCAACAGTAATCCCAAGTAACAAACTAGAACAGCTTAGGCTCAAAATGAACAAGGAATCAATACTCAATACAAACACATGGCATCAATAACTGTTGCGGCGTGTAACCCGCTCCACAAATATCACTGTTGCGACATGCAACCCGATTCATACCATTTATCAGGTATCACTATTGCGGCGCGCAACCCGGCCCTCATATATCATTGTTGCGGCGCGCAACCCGATCCTTAATGTTATTGTTGCGGCGTGCAACCCGCTCCACAATATCCTTAACAGTCTGACTCCTCAAACAACAGTCACAATTAAGGGACATAACAATAAGCAAACATTTGACAAAAGTCCCGGCAAGGGAATAGAATCCAACAAGTTCAACCAAACGTCAAGGGCATAATCAACAACGCTTTCCTTTTCTTACTTTTCTCATCTTATAATTCAGTCTACCATTTAGAGCCAACGCTCCAAATCATCCAGTCATTTCATATACTTTCAATATTCGTATCACAATTCGACCCAATGCTCCCAGGAATCAAATAATTATTTTACCGTTCACATGTTATTCACAACATATAGAATTTCTCCAATAAACACGGAGTTTACAACCAAGTCATGGAAATCACATTATAAGGACTTACGGTCATGCTAGATACCAATGTATAGATACTCGTCACCATGCCTATATATCGTACTCGATCACATAGCAATTAGCAACAAGACTCAACTCCTATTCCCTCAAGCTAAAGTTAAACCAAACACTTACCTCAAAGCCTTGAAATCCACTTAATCCTCAACTATTGCTTTACCTCGCGGCCACCTCCAATTCGCTCAGATGTAATCATAAATTATTCAATTACTTTAATAAATACTATATGAATCGATTTGAATGCATAAAAATATTTTTCCCTAGTTTTTTCCAAAAATTCCAAAAATGCCCCCGGGCCCACGTGGTCAAAACCTGAGGTTCGGACCAAAACCCGATTACCCATTCCACCACGAACTCAAATATTTAATTTGTTTTGAAATCGGAACTCAAATCAAGGTCCAACTCCCCAATTTATAGAAAACCTAGGTTCTACCCAAAAACCCCAATTTCACCCATGAAAATCCTTGATTTCAAGAGGAAAACATGTTTAATGATGTTAAAGATTGAAAGAATTGAGTAAAAATCAACTTACAAGTGATTTGGGATGAAGTTTGCTCTTGAAAAATCGCCTATGG
>MU776069.1:5347-25687 GCA_026770625.1 Nicotiana glauca | reverse complement strand
AGGTCCAACTCCCCAATTTATAGAAAACCTAGGTTCTACCCAAAAACCCCAATTTCACCCATGAAAATCCTTGATTTCAAGAGGAAAACATGTTTAATGATGTTAAAGATTGAAAGAATTGAGTAAAAATCAACTTACAAGTGATTTGGGATGAAGTTTGCTCTTGAAAAATTGCCTATGGGGGTTGGGTTTTGAAAGAATGGTGAAAACTGATGAAATTTCGACTAAGTATAAAAATTGCTGGGCTGCGGATATGGTAGTTGCGAACATTGCTTCACATTTGCGAACAATGTTTTCCTGGGAATTGTGACATAAATGCGATCCCAGGTCTGGCTGGCTAGGTTCGCATTTGCGAACTATTTATCGCATTTGCGACCAAGGCCATCTTGCTTTTGCGAGCAAGGGCGTCACATTTGCGACTACAGCCCATCATACCAGACTTCGCATTTGCGAAGTCTTTATCACAATTGCGATCCCGCCCGACCTTCCCCTTCTTCGCATTTGCGATGGTGTATTCGCATTTGCGAGAAATTCTTCGCAAATGCGAAGATACCAGAACTGATGAACACCAGCTTTTTCAAATATGAGAAATGCAATCCGATGCCTATCCAAAACTGACCCGAGCCCTCGGGGCTACAAACCAAACATGCACACAACCTCAAAAACACCCTACGGACTTGATCTCGCGATCAAATCGCCAAAATAACATCATTTACATAGAATCAAGCCTCAAAACACATGATTTTTCTTTTAAACTTCATGAACTTTCAAACTTGGAACTTATAGTCCAAAACACGTCTAACGACGTCCGATTTTGACCAAACTTCTCAGAAAGCGCTCAAAAATATATAAGGCTTGTACCGGGCATCGGAACCAAAATACGATCCCGACACCATAGTTCTTTAATTAATTTTCATTTCTATTTTCCTTAATAATTTTAGAAAAACAATTTCACGGAAAAATTCATATCTCGGGCTCTAGACCTCCGAATTCGACTCCGGGCACATGCCCGAGTCCAATATTTTTCTACGGACCTTCCGGGACCGTCCAATCTCAGGTCTGGGTCCGTTTACTAAAAATGTTGACCAAAGTCAACTATAATCATATTAATATCAGAATTCTTCAAATTTTTCATAGAATTTACATATTTCAACATAAAGGCTTTTCGGCTACGAGGCCGGACTGCGCACGCAAATCGAGGCAAGTAAAAATGAAGTTTTCAAGGCCTCGGAAGCACAGAACGAGTGAGGAAACAGGTGATGATCCTTTGGGTCGTCACATCCTCCACCTCTAAAACAACCGTTCGTGCTCGAACGGACAAAAGAAAGAAGTACCCAAGTCAGGAAATAGATATGGATAATGGCTCCGCATATCAGATTCAGACTCCCAGGTCGAGGCCTCAGGGGGCTGACCTCTCCACTGAACACGACCAGAGGGAAAACTCAAAGATCTCAACTGACGAACTTGCCGGTCTAGAATAGCTACCGGCTCCTCCTCATAAGATAAATCCTTGTCCAACTAGACAATGCTGAAATCTAACACATGGGTAGGATCACCGTGATACCTCCGAAACATAGATACATGAAAAACTGGATGCACGGTTGATAAGCTAGGTGGCAATGAAAGTCTATAAGCCACTTCTCCCACTCGATCAAGAATCTCAAACGGGCCAATGTACCTATGGCTGAGCTTGACCTTCTTTCCGAACCTCATCACGCCCTTCATAGGCAACACCATTAGCAATACCCGCTCACCAACCATAAAATCTACATCTCAGACCTTACGGTCTGCATAACTCTTCTGCCTAGACTGAGCTGAACGCAGCCTCTCCTGAATGATCTTGACCTTATCTAAGGCCTCCTAAACTAAGTCTATACCCAATAACCGAGCCTCTCCTGGTTCAAATCATCCGAATGGAGACCGACATTGCCTACCATACAATGCCTCATATTGAGCCATTTAGATGCTAGACTGGTAGCTATTGTTGTAGACGAACTCTGCTAAAGGTAATAACTGGTCCCACGAGCCTCCAAAATCAGTGACACAAGCTCGGAGCATATCCTCCAAAATCTGTATTGTCTGCTCGGACTGACCGTCCGTCTGAGGATGGAATGATGTGCTCAACTGAACCTGGGTGCCTAACTCTTGCTGAACCGCTCTTCAGAAGCATGAGGCAAACTGCGTACCCCGATCTGAAAATGATGGATACCGGCACCCCATGAAGGCGAACAATCTCCCGGATGTAAATCTCCGCTAATCTCTCAGATGAATAGGATACTGCTACTGGAATGAAGTGTGCTGACTTGGTTAGCCTATCAACAATGACCCAAATAGCATCAAACTTCTTCCGAGCCAACGGAAGTCCAATAATGAAATCCATGGTAATCCTCTTCCACTTCCACTCGGGAAGCTCAATCCTCTGAAACAAACCACCGGGCGTCTGATGCTCATACTTGACCTGCTGACAATTCAAACACCGAGCCACATATGCTACAATATCCTTCTTCATTCTTCACCACCAATAGTGCTGACGTAAGTCCTGATACATCTTTGCGGTGCTTGGGTGAATAGAATACCGAGAACTATGGGCCTCCACTAAGATTAACTCTCGAATCCCATCAACATTGGGCAGACAAACTCATCCCTGCAATCTCAAAACACCATCATCACCTAAGGTCACCTTCGTGGCACCTCCACGCTGCACCGTGTCTCTCAGGACACACAAATGGGGATCATCAAACTGCCGATCATAGATACGCTCCAATAGAGAAGAACGAGCGACCGTTCAAGCCAATACTCTGCTGGGCTCAGAAATATCTAATCTCACAAATCGATTGACCAAGGCCTGAATATCTAAAGCAAGCGGTCTTTGGCCGACCGGGATATAAGCAAGACTACCCATGCTGGCAGACTTCCTACTCAGTGCATCGGCCACCACATTGGCCTTACCCGGGTGATATAAGATAGTAACATCATAATCTTTCAACAACTCTAACCACCTCCTCTGCCTCACATTCAACTCCTTCTGCTTGAACAAGTACTGAAGGCTCTTGTGATCCGTGTACGCCTCACACGTCACACCATACAGATAATGCCTCCAAATCTTCAAAGCATGAACAACAACTGCCAACTCTAGATCATGAACCGGATAATTCTTCTCGTGGATCTTCAACTGTCTCGAAGCATAGGCAATAACTATTCCATTCTGCATCAATACTGCTCCCAGCCCAATACGGGAAGTATCACAATAGACAGCGTAGGGCCTTTAACCCATAGGCAAAACCAACACCGGTGCCGTGGTCAGAGCTGTCTTGAGCTTCTGAAAGCTCGCCTCACACCTATCTGACCATATGAACTAGACACCCTTCTGGATCAATCTGGTCATCGGGGTTGGGATGGACAAAAATCCCTCCACGAACCGACGGTAATAACCTGCTAAGCCTAAGAAACTCCAAATCTCAGTCACCGAAGCTGGTCGAGGCCAATTCTTGACTGCCTCAATCTTCTTTGGGTCCACCTGAATTCCCTCTGCTGATACAATATGACCCAGAAATGCAACCGAACTCAACCAAAACTCGCACTTCAAAAACTTAGCATATAACTGTCTATCCTTCAGAGTCTAGATAACCATTTTGAGGTGTTGTTCATGCTCTTCCCGGCTGCGGGAGTACACCAGAATATCGTCTATAAAGACTATCACGAACAAGTCTAGATAAGGCCTGAACACTCGGTTCATCAACTCCATAAATGCTGCATGGGCATTGGTCAACCCAAATTGACATGACTAAAAACTCGTAGTGCCCATACCGAGTGCGGAATGCTATCTTAGGGACATCAAACGCCCTAATCCTCAGCTGATGGTAGCCAGATCTCAAGTCTATCTTTGAGAACACCCTTGGTCCCTGAAGCTGGTAAAAAAAATCATCAATCCTCGGCAGTGGATATTTGTTCTTTATCGTTACCTTGTTCAACTGCCGGTAATCAATACACATACGCATCAAACCGTCCTTCTTCTTTACAAATAACACCGTCGCACCCCAAGGAGAAACACTAGGCCTGATAAAACCCTTCTATAGTAAATCCTGCAACTGGTCCTTTAACTCTTTTAACTCTGGAGGGGCCATGCAATATGGCGGAATAGAAATGGGTTGCGTGCCCGGAACCAGATAAATACAGAAATCAATGTCCCTGTCGGGCGACATACCTGGCAGGTCTGAAGGGAAAACCTCGGGAAACTCCCCAACAATAGGAACCGAGTCAATAGAAGGAACCTCTACGCTGGAGTCGCGAACATATGCCAGATAAGCTAAACACCCCTTCTCGACCATACGTCGAGCATTAACATAGGAAACAACACTGCGAGTGGCATGACCTGAGGTTCCTTTCCAATCTAGTCGGGGCAATTCTGGCAAGGCCAAGGTCACCGTCTTGGCAAGGAAATCCAAGATGGCATGACACGGGGACAACCAATCCATCGCCAATATAACATCAAAATCCACCATATCTAATAGCAGTAGATCAACACGGGTCTCAAGACCCTCAAAAACAACCACACAGGAACGATGCACCAGGTCGACTACTGTGGAGTCACCCACCGGTTTAGACACATAAATAGGAATGTCCAAAGCATAACTAGACGTAGCCAGGCAGGGTGCAAAATAGGAAGACACATATGAATATGTAGACCCAGGGTCAAATAGCACTGACGCATCTCTATCACAAACCAGGATAGTACCTGTAATAACAGCATCTGACGCCTCCGCCTCTGGGCTGGCTGGCAAAGCATAAAATCGGGGCTCAGCCCCACCTCCCTGCACCATGTCTCTAGGAAGATCGGCCACCGGCTGACCCCTACCTTTAGCGGTATAGCCTCCACCTCTACGGTCCTGACCTCCACCTCTATGATCCCTACCCCTGCCCCTAGCTGGCTGGGCAGACTGTGGGTCAACTGGTGCCTGAATCATGGGGCGAGGAACCTGTGGTTGTGACTGTGTACCCCTCAATCTCGGGCAAGCTCTCCTAATGTGACCATACTAACCACACTCATAACATCCCCCTATACGATGAGACTGGCCCTGACGGCCCGAATGGCCTCCACGAACACTCTGAAGAGGCTGTGCACTGATGGGCTGCTGATCAGAATACTATACACGAAAACCACGATCACCTGAGACACCCTGTGAAGCCTGGAGGGCTAACTAAAAAGGCCTGGAAGACTCGCCCATATCATAAGAATCCATGCCTCCACATGAGGCACCACTAAATCGACCTGAGTGACGGGGCCTCTTGTCTGCCGTATAACCACCCCCCTGTGGTAGAACCATCTCGATCCTCTGGGCCACATTGGCCGCCTCATGAAAAGTAATGTCACTACCCGCCTCTCTAGTCATCTGAAGACGAATAGGCTGGATCAAACCATCAATAAATCGCCTCACCCTCTCCCTATCAATGGGGAGTATGACGAGGGCATGGCGAGCTAGATCGATAAACCGGGTCTCATACTGGGTGACCGTCATAGACCCCTGCTAGAGGCAGTCAAACTGCCTCCGGTAAGCATCCCTCTGAGTAACAGGAAGAAACTTCTCTAGAAACAACTCTAAAAACTTATCCCAAGTCAAAGGCGGCGACTCTGCTGGTCTGGCTGAACAGTAATCCCTCCACCAAGTCTTGGCAGATCCAGATAAACGAAAAGCCGAAAAATCAACTCCATTGGACTCCACAATGCCCATGTTCCGAAGAACCTCGTAGCAGCTATATAGGAAATCCTGGGGGTCCTCAGAAGAAGCTCCGCTGAATGAAGCAGTTAAGAGCTTGGTGAACCTGTCCAACCTCCATAAAGCATCGGCGGACATAGCCGCTCCATCACCAGTCTGTGCAACTACCCCCGGCTGAACTGCCGCAGCTGCTTGAACTAGTGGAACCTGAGTCTGGGGAGCTACCTGCTCCGGAGTACGTGCAGCAGGAGTCTGGGCTCCTCCTCTAGCCTGGGAAGTGCCTGGTGCTGCAGGAAGCAATCCTGCTTGGGTGACACTCTCCATGAGGCCAACCAAACGGACCAAGGCATCCTGACAAAATGGGGTAGAAATAAACCCCTCTGGGACCTGAGCTGGGCCCACCCGGAACTGTTTCTGGGCTGGGGCCGGAACCTCATCGTCAAGGCCAACCTGAAGGTCTGCCACTAGTGTTACTGCTGGTGGCTGGGCCCTGCCACTACCTCGGCCCCTAGCGTGGCCACGTCCTCTGCCCTAGCAGGACCTGCCTAGGGCTCGGACGGCTGATCGGTGGATGAGGAAGCGCGTGTTCTTGCCATCTGCGAAAGAATAGAGTAGAAATTCAATCAGCATTTGAGAAACCAAATCGCATGATAAGCAAGAACAATTGAGAGATTTTTCTTAACTCAATGGACTCTGGGGAATAAGTACAGACGTCTTCGTACCTACCCCTCAGACTCTACTAAGTTTGTGCGTGAGTTGTGAGACCTATGTAACCTAGTGCTCATAAACCAACTTGTCACCACCCGGATTTTCCACCATTGGGTCGTGATGGCGCCTACACATAGTAGCTAGGCAAGCCAACTTATTTACCTTTTCATCACTAAACAATTATCTTAATAGTCTAGAGCATCAATATAAAACATTAATTCTAATGAGAACAATAGCGGAAGTCTATCTGATAAATACGAATCCAAATACGGAACAGTCATTAAAACCTCTACCCAAGATTTGGTATCACATTACTCACGAACTACTAAAGATGTACTAAAAACAATGGTCTGAAAGAAATATATAAGTTGTCTGTCTCGAAAACAATGAGGTAACAGTCTAATAAGAAAAGCATAGAGAAGAGACGCCGGGCCTGCGGACGCCTGCAAGGCTACCTCAATCTCGTGAAAATGAAAACCTGCTCCCGCACTAATGTTGCTGCTGCTCCTCAAAACCTGGACGTGTGCATTGCATCAGCACAACCGACCCCATGTGCTGGTAAGTGTCTAGCCTAACCCTGACGAAGTAGTGACGTGGCTAGACTGGACACCACATATGCCTGTGCAGTTATAAATATACAACGGAATATCGAATACAAGGCAATTAACAACATGGGAGGGGAAACATGCTAAGGGGAGATACAATATCAACAGTAATCCCAAGTAACAAACTAGAACAGCTTAGGCTCACAATGAACAAGGAATCAATACTCAATACAAACACATGGCATCAATAACTATTGCGGCGTGCAACCCGTTCCACAAATATCACTGTTGCAGCGTGCAACCCGACCCATACCATTTATCAGGTATCACTGTTGCGGCGCGCAACCCGACCCTCATATATCATTGTTGCTGCACGTAACCCGATCCTTAATATTATTATTGCAGCGTGCAACCCGCTCCTCAATATCCTTAATAGTCTGACTCCTCAAACAACAGTCACAATTAAGGAACATAACAATAAGCAAACATTTGACAAAAATCCCGGCAAGGGAATAAAATCCAACAAGTTCAACAAAACATTCCGGCAAGGGAATAATCAACAACGCTTTCCTTTTCTTACTTTTCTTATCTTATAATTCACTCTACCATTTTGAGCTAACGCTCCAAATCATCCAATCATTTCATATACTTTCAATATTCGTATCACAATTCAAGCCAATGCTCCCAGGAATCAAATAATTATTTTACCGTTCACATGTTATTCACAACATATAGAATTTCTTCAATAAACACGGAGTTCACAACCAAGTCATGGAAACCACATTATAAGGACTCACGGTCATGCTAGATACCAATATATATATACTCGTCACCATGCCTATACATCGTACTCGATCACATAGCAATTAGCAACAAGACTCAACTCCTATTCCCTCAAGCTAGGGTTAAACCAAACACTTACCTCAAAGCCTTGAAATCCACTTAATCCTCAACTATTGCTTTACCTCGCGGTTCCACCTCCAATTCGCTCGAATATAATCACAAATTATTCAATTACTTTAATAAATACTTTATGAATCGATATGAATGCATAAAAATGATTTTCCCAAGTTTTTCCAAAAAATTCCAAAAATGCCCCCGGGCCCACGTGGTCAAAACCCGAGGTTCGGACCAAAACCCGATTACCTATTCCCCCACGAACTCAAATATGTAATTTGTTTTGAAATCGGACCTCAAATCGAGGTCCAACTCCCCAATTTATAGTAAACCTAGGTTCTACAGAAAAACTGCAATTTCACCCATGAAAATCCTTGATTTCAAGCGGAAAATAAGTTTAATGATGTTAAATATTGAAAGAATTGAGTAAAAATCAACTTACAAGTGATTTGGGATGATGTTTGCTCTTGAAAAATCGCCTATGGGGTTTGGGTTTTGAAAGAATGGTGAAAAGTGATAAAATTTCGACTAAGTATAAAAATTGCTGGGCTGCGGATATGGCAATTGCGAACATTGGTTCGCATTTGCGAACAATGTTTTCCTGGGAATTGTGACATCTGGGATCGCATTTGCGAACCCAGATCTGGCTGCCTAGGTTCGCATTTGCGAACTATTTATCGTATTTGCGACCAAGGCCATCTCGCTTTTGCGAGCAAGGGCGTCGCATCTGCGACTATAGCCCATCATACTAGACTTCGCATTTGCGAAGTCTTTATCGCAATTGCGATCCTGCCCGGCCTTCCCCTTCTTTGCATTTCCAATGGTGTATTAGCATTTGCGAAGCTCGCATTTGCGAGAAATTCTTCGCAAATGCGAAGATACCAGAACTGAGGAATACCAACTTTTTCAAATATGAGAAATACAATCTGATGCCTATCCAAAACTCACCCGAGCCCTCGGGGCTCCAAACAATCATGCACACAACCTCAAAAACACCCTACGGACTTGCTCGCGCGATTAAATCACCAAAATAACATCATTTACATAGAATCAAGCCTCAAAACACATGATTTTTCTTTTAAACTTCATGAACTTTCAAACTTGGAACTTATAGTCCAAAACACGTCAAACGACATCCGATTTTGACCAAACTTCACAGAAAGTGCTTAAACAATATATAAAACTTGTACCGGGCATCGGAACAAAAATACGAGCCCGATACCATAGTTCTTTAATCAATTTTCATTTCCATTTTCCTTAATAATTTCAGAAAAACAATTTCACGGAAAAATTCATATCTCGGGCTCTAGACCTCTGAATTCCACTCCGGGCACATGCCCGAGTCCCATATTTTTCTACGGACCTTTCGGGACTGTCCAATCTCGGGTACGGGTGCATTTACTAAAAATGTTGACCAAAGTCAACTATAATCATATTAATATCAAAAATCTTCAAATTTTTCACAGAATTCACATATTTCAACATAAAGGCTTTCCGGCTACGCGCCCGGACTGCGCATGCAAATCGAGGAAAGTAAAAATGAGGTTTTAAGGCCTCGAAAGCACGGAACGAGTGAGGAAATAGGTGATGACCCTTTGGGTCGTCACACTTTACTTGATCGATTGTTGATTATTTCTTACGTTGTTAACCTTGCTCTAATTTACTATTGGATTCCATATGAAAATTCTTTTGAATTAAGTATCACTTGTGTGATTCTATCCCCTTAATTGATTCATCACTGATTATTAATTGATTTCTCATATCTTATGTGCATGTGATTGGTTCATTACCTTATGTGTCCTACTCTATTGTATATTATAAAACCCCCCTTTGTTCTAGTTCTCGTACTGAGAATGCTCACAATACGCACACACACTCAAAGTATTCTCCTTATTTGCTACTTGTGCTATTATGGGTCTAGCCGGCTGAAAGCTAAGGATAGATAGTGAGATTATACTTTCTCTATATTCTACACTCCTGTTTCTCAACCGGTATGTCTCTAGTTACACTTGAAATTCAAACTCCATGTGTTTCATTCCTACATTAGTTCATTATGAATCCGACTTCTTTGTTCAAACATGCCTAAATTCTACCATGTTCCATGTACAACTAGTATGTATACACTTTATATGTTTATCTGATGCTTGACCAGCCTGTGTGTTGATTTCTGATTGATCCTTTAACTATGTGATCATTCTATGACCCTACTTGTGTATCTAATTCTGTCTTCTACATCTTGGCTCTGTGTTTTAGTTACGTGCTATCCTGGTTACTTCATTAAGACTATGAAGCTCCTAAGTGTTCTATGTTGTACATGCCTCCTTGCCCCTATTCCTTTAACCTCAATGAGATTCCTACATGTTCCCAATCCCTTTCACCTCTGTGTGCAAACCTGCCTGCTAAAGTGCTTGTGAATCTAAACCTTCTATGATTGACTAGCTGCTTACCGAATTTTGCTGTCTTTTGAACTGTTTTCAAAATGTTATCTCTACTCTTCTAAAAACTGGCTTTCATTAGTATATTCCTAAAACTGGTATATTCCAAAAATCTTTTTCACTCCTAAGAAGTTATCTCCACATTGTTTTCACTATGTCTTTTCAAGCACTCTCACTTACTCTTAGGTTATTAAGTTTTGCCCCTGGTATGTGTGCAACATAGGGATCCTTGAGATCTCTCTGAACTCTAGCATATCAGGGCTGGCTTTTCCACACTACACATAACTAGTCCCTACTTGAGAAAAGTCTTGGTGTGAGCACTGCCCGGGATCCTTGAGGTCCTTAGGGAACTCTGACACTCCTAGACATTTGTTGGCTATGAGACTTCTGAGAATTTGTGACTACATTGAAGGCCTGGTACTCCCAGGTTTATTTTTGGGCCTGCTTTAGGCTCCCTATAGTATTACTTTACATTTCCTTTGTGTAATTTATGAAATTTTGGTGTGTAATAATTATTTGTAAATAGATATTTGGGTAACTAATAAAAGGAAGGTTAGTTGTATGATATTGTGGATAAAATTGGGTAGAAAGCTTGCTATATGCTTTATTTATGCAAATCTGTATTAGAAGCCATGTTCTAGGATTGATGTGTTCGTTTATGTTTAAACCATGTTAAACCTGTGCATTAGATATACTGCTTTTAGGGCCTTCACGTTTACTGCTTCAGCCTGCTGTTGCATGCTCAATTCCTAAGTACTGTCACATAGACATCCTGCTATTAAATAATCTTAATAAATACTATCATTCATGTATGCATTAGATACCATGTTTCTAGGAACTCTATTTGTATATGTTTGAACCACGTCTATTTTGATTAAATCAATAGCAGTCCATGAAAAGGTTTAAAACAAACTCACGCCTAGGTATCATGTCTCTAAACATAAGTTGATAAATCGCCTGTTATAATTTGTATCACCTGGATCCAGCATGCCTATAGGTTGAATAATCTCAAACTGTTCAAACAGCTCCTGCAACTGTAATTGTGTAGAATCCCATGCCTAGGCGAGCCTTAGGTAATTAATTTTCTTTTAAAACTAAAAATTGTGTTCAGATTGTGATTAAACTGCTTAAGTCTCACAGATTTTGATAAACCAGTAGGCAAACATGGTTAGGATTCAACCACTTCCCTTAACACAAATGATGCATGTTCTGTTTTGTGATATTCATCTAGATATCATGTTCCTAGGCTTTGTGTACTTATTCAAGACCAGTTGTTTGAGACGTGCTGTTTATTTGCCTATGTATATGTGGATGAAAATATGAGCCTTTTACTTGCTTCCTTAATTGACCGTCCTCTATGTTATTCATTATCGCTTAGACTTTTCCCTTTTAAACACCTTAGGATTGTCCAGAACTGCCTAAGTTTAGAGGTCCTAAATTCCTCCGGGGCCACAAGGAAGGGACGAGTAGCAGCATGCCTAGAGGCCGTTAATTAAACTCACTTATATAACCGCTAAAGGGAGGGTAATGAGTAATAAAAGGATATGATGACCTTCATGTTAATGTCATGTGTAGCCCCTCTAGTTGAGGAGGATTACCGGGCATTGCAAAGATTGATCCTGTAGGATAATCACCTTAGGACTTCCCTTTCCCAATTCCTATATGTGTTTAAATTATCTAACTTTCTTTTTTTTTTCTTTACATATACATGTGTATGCTATCCCAAACCTCTTTTACCTTCATTATCTAAATTTCCTTGATCATATATGTATTTAGACTGTGAAAACTACCTTTATTTGCAAATATGTGTTAAGACTGTTTACTTGTTAAAATGACTAATTCACATAGTTTAAGTTCGGCTGGTACCCACCATTGTGGACTGCGAGGGGTGCCTAACACCTTCCCCTCAAGGTTATTTCGAGCCATTACCCTAATCTCTGGTAATGACACTAGATCCACGAGTTAACTGCTCTATGTGCCCTAACACACCTTAATCCGTTAGGTGGCGACTCTTCAAATCAAGGAAACGAGTTGTTCCCTATGAATGTTGAAACCCGGACTCTGCGAGGAAAAAGGGGGCGTGACTCCCAGTAAGTATCTAGCCTAACCCCAAAGAAGTAGTGATGGGGGGTCAATATCGACACTTACTAATGGTCCAATAAATCAAGTATAACCAAAGTAGACATGTATGAAACATGGCAAGTTAAACGTAAGAACAAATATATGTACATAACACGATCCTCAATAGAATAATAAATAATAAGTCCTCAACAACCGGATACCACTTCGAATGAAATAATGGTCAACACCAAATAAAAGGGCACTTCTCAGGTCAGGAAAACTCGTAGGTACATTGAATCCTTATCATATATTACGCATAATTCTACTGAGGCGAGCAGCCCAATCCTATAAGAGTAATGGAATGATTTTTTATCCTAGTCTACGGCCTGGCTACATAACAATCGTGCACACTACCGAGGTCAAACCACCTGAACCACAGATGCATCTCAAATATATTGCAGAGGTCATACGACTCGATCTATAACAATGCTACTAAGGCGTTCAGCCCGATCCCATAGGAATAGTAAAAATTTTGATGGGTCACTAACTGTCACGACCCTATTCCTAAACCTGGTCGTGATGGCGCCTCTCATGAAGACAAGGCCGGCCAATTAAACTCAATTGACTTTTTAAATAGTTAAACAACATAAAGCAGTCTAGAACATGATTTAATAATACTAAGTAGCAGATAATATCAAGAAAGTGCGGAAGTACAGCCCAACACAGCCCTAACCGGGGTGCCACAAGTCACGAGCATCCACTAAGGTCTAAAACTACAACTAAGTTCTGAAATAGATAAATACAGTCCAAGGACATCAAGAGGGAGAAAAGAAGTGCTGCGAACGTTGGCAAATACCTCGCTAAACTCCACTGACTCTGCCGTTGCTCTACCAATGTCTGCTACTGGGTGCAAGAATACCTGAATCTGCATAAAGGTGCATGGAGTAAAGTGAGTACTCCAACTCAGTGAGTAATAAAGGTAAATGAAATTTGAGCAGTAAGAAATCACGTAAAGCATATCAACATGCGATATAGAAGCAATATAAAACCATTTAAGAAAAATAATGAAGCTGTGAAATCTCTTAGAAAAATCTTAGCTCAGTTCAATATCCTTTAAAAATGACTTTTTCAACTACTACGCAAATTAATGCAAAGCAATTAGTGCATATAGGCATAGAAAATCCACCCCTCGGGCACAATACACAATTAAATAGGTAAATGACAGGTAAATATGAGAGATAAACACATAAAGGTTTGCCCCTCGGGCATAATGTAACCAACTCCGCCCCTCGGACAATATCTCAGAACAATACCACCCCCTCGGGCAATCACATAGAATAATACCAGCCCCTCGGACTATATCTCACATCATAATGGGTACCCGCGCTCACTGGGGGTGTGCAGACTCCTGGAGGGGCCCCTTACGTCCCAAGCGCAATAACAAGCCATCTCGTGGCATCAAAACTAGGCCCTCGGCCTCATATTATACAAGCCACCTTGTGGCGTACATGTCTCGGGCCCTCGACCTCAAATCAATATCAGTATTTCCTAACAACATAGGCCCCTCGGCCTTACTCAGTCAAAAATAATATAAGCAACTCGGGCAACAGTAAAACAGTGTTTCTCAGCTCAAAATATTATTTGAAATATTATTTCAAGTGTTAAAGAAAAATAAACATGGCTGAGTTTGAAAACCGTGGAAATAGCATGGCTAAGTTCAAGTATAAAGTCAAAATAGTGAGAAAATATCAATAAAAATCCCCAAAGGGTTCAAATAGTTGGCACGAACCCAAAGTATGGCATTCAGCCCAAATAATGATGATATCAAATAGTTTTCAGTCAAATACACGGTAAAATCATCAGTCAGGACAGACCAAGTCACAATTCCCAATAGTGCACGACCCAACGCTCGTCATCAAGCGTATGCCTCACCTCAATATAGCACTGCGATGTGCAATCCAGGGTTTCAAACCCTTAGGACAACATTTACAATCATTACTAACCTCGATCCGATCCATATTCCAGCCCGCGTTACCTTTGCCCGTACGAATCGACCTCCGGATACTCCAAATCTAGCAACAATCAGAACATAATCATTAAAATATGCTAAGAGAATGAAGTCCACTCGAAAATGTCCTATTCATATCAAAAATCTCGAAATTGCCAAAACCCAGCCCCAGGCCCACGTCTCGGAATCTTACTAAAGTCACATCAATTAAATTCTCGTCCTCACACGAGTCTATACATACCAAGAACATCAAAATCGGATATCAAATGCCCATTCAAATCCTTAAAAGAATTCTCAAATTTTTCTTCGTTTCTTTCCCAATTTCCACTCTAATTTCTCAAATTAAATAATGAAATTCAAGACTAAATCATGGAAATAAACCAAATATGAGTGAAGATTACTTACCCCAATAGGTCCACTGAAAATCTCCTCAAATTTCACCTTCTCCCAATCTCTCAAATGATTTTTATGATATTGGACTTAAACCCTCGATTTTAAAATATCAACTGTTTGCCCAGATTTTCCTTCATCGCGAACGTGGCATATCCCTCGCGTTCGCGAAGCACATTTCTTCACAGACCAAAATTTCTTTTTATGCGAATGCGAGACCCTCTCGCGAACGTGAAGCTTCCGCTTCCTATACCATCGCAAACGTGACCCCTTAATCGAAAATGCGAAGCACTGAAGGGCTAGGACCCCAGCTGCTCCATTTACTCTACGTGAACACGGGAACCTCATCGCGTTTGAGAAGCACTCAGGACCTCAGCCTTCGTGAAAGCGGGACGAACATCGCAAACGCGAAGGACAAATTCTCAGCCTCATCACGCATCCCAACACGAGAGCCTTCTCTCGAACACGAAGGCCAAATGTCTGCAACAAAAACCACAGAAAATATGTAACTATCAAAACAAGGATATGACCTGTTTAAACACCCAAAACTCACCCGTGGCCTCCAGGACCTCAACCAAACTTGCCAACATATCCCAAAAGCTAATTCGAACTTGTTCCTGCCTTTGGAAAGCTCAAAACAACATCAAAACACTAAATTGCATCGGATTCAAGCCTAAGAATTCCAAGAACTTCTAAATTTTGCTTTTGATAAAAAACCCAACCCAACCAATCCACGTTCGAATGACCTAAAATTTTTCACACACATCCTAAATGACACTACGGAACTACTACAACTTCCGGAATTTTATTCTGACCTCTATATCAAAATCTCACCTATCAATCGGAAAACGCCGAAATCCCAATTTTGCCAATTCAAGCCTAAACCTTCGACGGACCTCCAAAATGCATTCCGATCATGCTCCTAAGTCCCAAATCAACTAATGGAGCTAACCAAATTATAAAAATTCCAATCCGATATCGTATACAAAAAGTCGAATCTTGGTCAAACGTTTCAAATTTTAATCTTTAAACTGAGAACTGTTCTTCCAAATTCATTCTGATTAACCTGAAACCAAAACCAACGATTTACATAATTGATAATGCACCACACGGGCAAATCATGGACGAGAACTGACTATCAAAGTGCAAAATCTCAAAATGACCGGTCGGGTCATTGCATCCTCCCCCACTTAAACATATGTTCTTCCTCGAACGTGCCCAGAGTTGTTCCAAAAGCCAACCAATCGCTGAATAAACTTACCATGCATATACTCGGGGGTGATCCCACGTCACCCTATCTCATATAGGTCCGATAACATAATGTAACTACATTTTCACATTCCAACCTAGCCCATAAGCCTTATAAGCACATTTCCAATTCCGAATTCATTCACAAGATCAGAATCTCACATCTATATTCAGAATAAGCCCGAACAAGCTATAATCACCCATACTTGTAATTTCAGGTGCAATCACATGATATACCACATAACTCAAACACTCATAGTGATAACTTCTAATCACAACAACTGTACACAATACGCGAATACTGATATAAAAACTCTTATCACTAAATTCTCATTCTAACACTTCCATATGCTACCAATGATAATGAAACACGCCATAAACCATAACCCTTCTCTCAGATCAATCATTCATGAAGTCACCTCTCCTTTGGAAAAGACTGTATCAAATTTCTGAGCCGAACCTCAATATTATCATTCCAACATGCTGAAAATTGAATCCGTTCGTATTCAATAATGATCCCAATGATCTCATCTAATCCAACACACTACTCTGGTGTCATGACATCTCAATACAGGCTAAAGCCGTAACTTGCACAATATGCGCACCAATAAGCAACAGTTCGAACATACTCAAATTATGAAAAAATGACTCAAATGAAAGAGCTGTACCTCAAGCTCACCAGTACCACCACAACACAAGGCTGGGAACCCGTCTCACATCATAGAAATAGAACACACGAATCTAACCTGCAAGGTCATACCCCTATCTAACTTCACTGAAAAGCGTGACCCTATCCAAACATTGGTCCACATGGAACACCTTAAGTCACTCTGCTCGAAATTGACGGCCACACACAATTTATTTCTAGAACCAAAGCAAATCATCATAACCGCGGCGAAGCAAATACATAACACTAAACAACCCCAAAAGGACATAAGCGATATGCCATTCATCGAGCAAGACCCAATTACTCTTCCCGCTCGACTTCAACTATGAAACCCCAATAGAACCGCACTAGACATGCCTATAACCAACAAATCATATCTCCACGCACCACAGAAAGGCAACTCATAGATCTCCCCAGATTACTAGTAAGCTCAATGACAGTCGAATCAACACATCCCTCAACAATACAATTCGGAGCCGACCAAGCCGACTCAAGTTAGAACACGCATCCAAATTGGCTTGCCAACAATCTCCTTATCAAAGAAATCTTGAACCTGCTCCTTCAACTCCTTTAAGTTAGCCAGTTTTATACGATATGGTGCCCGACATCAAATTGATACCAAAATAAACAACCATGCATGGCGACATGCCCGACCACAAGAAAAGCATCTGAAAGGTCCCTCACCATCGGAACTGAATTAATGGTAGAAGCCTCTGCACTGACATCCATCACGAAATCCCAAATAAGAAAGACAATTCTTCTCAGTCGTCTGCTGGTCTTCGTAATATGAAACCACTCTACTATGAACATGATTTGTCGAACCTCGCTACTCAATCTGTGGCATTCCCGGCTTAGACAACAGCGCCGCCTTAGCACTATAGTCCAGAATAATACAACACGGAGACAACCATTATGTGCCCAATATCACAAGCAAAATCTAACATACCAAGCAACAAAAGATCCACTCAGGTCTCCAAAACCCGATAGTCGCAAAACACTGCCGATACACGCGACCTACAACCATATCATAGCCTGAACTTGAGAACTCTCAGTCTTCAACTCCATATAGCACATGAATCACCATACCTGATACCAATTTTGCCGTCCGGATACAAACCACTCCTCTAATACCCAATCATTCCATGAGAGATACTCTAAAATTTCTTCTGCACTGCCAAGCAAACTCGAATATCAACAGTCGATCTAACAAGAAATTGCTGTAATACTACTAAAGTACCATCAACTTAATCATATTGCCTTCTTTTGGCCCTCGTCAAATCACCCCAATTAGCAAAACCATTCCCTTAATCATCTGAAGATCATCTGAAGCTCGTTCCTCTACTTATCTGAAGCTGCCTAAGAGTTTTATGACCTTCCTTTTAGAACAGAACTGCAACCTTACACATGCAATCTCAATCCTCCATAACATACTACATATATTGTCACACCTCCTTTTTTATACATCTACCCCGAAAGATAATGTATAAGGGAGTTTTTCATTTAAAGTGACATTATTCGAAATGGGATTATTTATTTATTTAGAGTCGCCACTTGGGATATGTTTGGCTTTTGGTGTCCTAAGTCACCGGTTTAACTTGAATCCCTAATCGAGGAAAACTTTCGACTTCCCAATAGGAGTCTGCGAACCAGAATTTCTGAATAAGGAATTCTGTTGACCCGAGGGAAGGTGTTAGGCACCCCCGGATCCCGTGGTTCTAGCACGGTCGCTTAAACTATCATAAATAGCTAAAATCTAATTTTTTATACATGTTATCCTATAGTGATATTGTTAAAAGTTATTTAGCGCTTTTAATAAAAAAATTTAAAAAAGTGAACATCGTTTAAATACGTGTTTTTGGATCACGTCACATGAAATGCACCCAGATCCTCGACACATTTTTATCCAACGTTTTGGGATTTGGATTTGGGTTGCATGAAATGCACACCCGTATTTAGGAAGGTAAAATTATTAAAGAACGCGCCTAAAGCGACTAACGCGTTATTAATTTTGCGAGAGGCCACAAAAATTCGCTAAATGGCACGTCCGATTCTAAGTATTTTTATAGAAAATAATTAAAAGGGCCATGCTAATTATGAATTTCGTTTGGCGCGGCTCACCTCATTTATTTTAAAGGCCAACCTAAAAGGACTATGATTTTCTATTAAGTGATTGTCTCTAAAAAAAACCTTAATTAACATCATGAATTGCTATTATTAAAAGTAATCAAGGAATTTGGGCCTCAAGTTCAAGTCCACACTTGAACATGAGATAAACCACTTAATTCAAGTATGCTAGTTAACTAGTAGAACCAAAACCTATGTTGCAAAATTAATCTCAGATTTAATACTCATCTAGGCCTTCAATATTGAATTTTGAACTTGGCCCAATACAATAGAAACAAAGTCAGTCATTTTGTTGAGCTGTTACCTGCTTTGGGCCTCAACGCAGGCCCAATTAGTGAGATGGGAATATTGGAGTTAGGCCATGCCTTAGTGATACTGAGGCCCAAACGGATTCAGTGATTGGGGATAACAAAGAGAGGGAAAATTCAAATCTAGTTAATCCAATAGCTGTTAAATTAACCTTTTTAAAATTTTTACTCTAATTTGCATTAAAAAATTCCTAAAAATATTCGAAGAAGTAGATAACTGAAGTATTTATACTGAAATGCTACTTTGATTCAAAATGAAAGTGTGAAAGCTAAACTACTGTAACTGAGACTCAAATTGAACTGCAAATTTTCTCATTTTTGGTACTTGTTTTTATCAATTACTATAACTCAACTGGAATTAGTATCTGGACTGAATTTAAACACATCATGGCTAATAGCAGATTTGTAAACTTGAAGAGCAGCTTCTTCAACTCTAATAATACCCTAATCTAAATTCGAACCTCAAATTAATCCAATAACTTGATTGACGTTTACTACATTACAATTGGTATTACATTTATAATACTCATACAAGTCCAATCTGTTTCAACATAACTATGATTCACTGTCTATTAACATGGTATTAAACTCTAAATGAACTTGAATTATACTAGAGTTATACTAAATAGCTGTATTAATACAAACTAAAACAAAAGCAATTTATACAGTCCAATTATAACAGTCCAGTTCAGTCCAATTTAAAGTACAATGACTATATCTACCAGATCATGGAACTACTCAAAGTCTAACACGCTATTAAAATAATAAGGTCTACAGTAGAAATTAAACACAACTTTCATTTCAATTTCCAACTTTGAAAGGCTACATAACATCAGTTTTAAGGCGTGTACCTAGAAATTTAAACACAAGAAGAAGGAGATGAAGTCAGCAACAACAGAACACAACCAACAGCAGAGAGATGGAATGGAAATTTGCTTTTGAAAAACCAGTAAAATGAGATCCAAAACTCCAATAGAAACCAGTTAACTACCAGCAGGACAATTGACCTCTAATTTGATTTTAAACACCAAATTCGACTCATTTTATACCTTATAATGCTCACAAATTGTATTGAAGATGAAGAACTAAGGAGAAAACTAATAAAACAGTGTTGTAGTCAGATATTCTGCTATTTTTTTTGGATTTTTGAAGAACAGAGGTCAAACTTCAGTTTTCTTTTTCTTTTGGATTTTTGAATTTCAAACTTTCAGAGGTTTGAATTTGTGGAGTCTTTT
>MU776067.1:23358-36269 GCA_026770625.1 Nicotiana glauca | reverse complement strand
CCCACTACTACTGACATAAGGCGAGCTAAGCAGATGAAAAAGAGAGCATGGACCCTTCCAAAACCCATACCCCGCCTATCCCTTTCCTTTGTCCAGCCTGGTACCAAGAGGCACCCAACAACGGTAATGCTTCATTCTGTAATGATGGAACCCGACAAGGAGCTAATGGAAAGGTTTGAAAAGCTGTTTGATGAGGTGAATATGGTGGAGGCAGGCGAAGGTCCAAGAAAAGCATATGTGCAGTTCGTGGGGGGCGTGCCAAGCTTAATAATTGGGAAGCTACTCCTCTTCATACCCGAAGGGAGTCGTGGTAGTTAGTTTTGATTTTCCTTTTAGTTTATTCTGGATTATTTCCAAGGTTTTAATTCGGATGCTATGTTCCGTCCGTTTGGATGAGTTAAACCTTGTTATCTTACAATTTTAATGAAATGCAATTTCTTTCCTCTTTCATCCCAGATAGCCTTTATTTTGTCTTTTCTTTCTTTCTTGTACAGTCCCTTTTATGCTGGTATCACTGATGTGTCATGCATGCAGAGTCTTCGGCCTAGTCTTGATTACCAATCTAACTCCGAAATAATACAAGAAATTGAGTGTGACGACGAGGTAGAATATGACGATGAGGAAGCCTTTGAAGAAATCAGTAAAGAATTAAGTCAATTTGAGGAAAAACCCAAACCTAACCTGAATGATACAGAGGCAATCAATTTAGGGGATCAGGAGAATATTTGGGAAATAAAAATAAGTGTCCATTTGGAAGCTCCGCTCAGGGAAGAAATAATCAAAGCATTGCTTGAGTACAAAGATGTTTTCGCATGGTCATATGACGATATGCCGGGTCTAAGTACCGACTTGGTGGTCCACAAATTGCCCACTGACCCCGCATACCCTCCGGTCAAGCAGAAGCTGAGGAAATTTAAAACAGATATCAGTGTGAAGATCAAAGAAGAGGGTACCAAGCAGTTTGATGCGAAGGTCCTCCGGGTCACCCGGTATCCCACCTGGTTAGCTAATGTTGTGCCTGTACCAAAGAAGGATGTGAAGACCAGAGTGTGCGTTGATTATCGTGATCTCAATAAGGCGAGTCCAAAAGACAATTTCACACTGCCAAATATCTATATATTTATTAACAACTGTGCCACACATGAGATTGGTTCCTTCGTGGATTGTTATGCGGGTTATCACCAGATTTTGATGGATGAAGAAGATGCGGAAAAAACGGCTTTCATCACGCTTTGGGGTACGTATTGTTATAGGGTTATGCCATTCGGGTTAAAGAACGCAGGGGCAACATATATGAGGGCGATGGCCACTATGTTCTATGATATGATACATCGAGAAATCGAAGTCTATGTAGATGATGTGATTATAAAGTCGAGAAAGCAATATGATCATGTTAAAGACCTGAGGAAGTTTTTTCAGAGACTCCTCAGGTACAACCTCAAACTTAATCCAGCGAAATGTGCATTTGGAGTTCCGTCGGGGAAGTTGTTGGGGTTTGTGGTAAGTCGACGCGGTATTGAGTTAGACCCGTCCAAAATCAAAGCCATTCTGGAGTTACCACCGCCAAAAAGCAAGAAATAGGAGATGAGTTTGTTCGGCAGGTTGAATTACATCAGCAGGTTCATTGCCCAGCTTACAACGACTTGCGAGCCTATCTTTAAGCTGCTAAAGAAAGATGCTGTGGTCAGATGGACGGATGAATGTCAGGAAGCATTTGACAAGATTAAGGAGTATTTGGCCAGTCCACTTGTGTTGGTTCCGCCAGAGCCGGGAAGACCCTTGATCCTCTATCTGACACTTTTGGATAACTCTTTTGGTTGTGTACTGGGGCAGCATGATGTCATAGGAAAGAAAGAGCAGGCGATTTACTACCTCAGCAAGAAGTTCACCTCTTATGAGGTAAAATATACGCATCTTGAGAGGACGTGTTATGCTCTAACCTGGGTAGCGCAAAAATTGAAACATCACTTGTCATCATATACCACCTATCTCATCTCGAGGTTGGACCCATTGAAGTACATTTTTCAAAAGCCCATGCCCACAGGGAAGCTCGCAAAGTGGCAAATCTTGCTTACAGAATTTGACATTGTCTACGTAACCCGGATCACAATGAAGGCACAAGCAGTGGCTGATCATCTAGCCGAGAACCCAGTTGATGATGAGTATGAACCTTTGAAGACATATTTCCCTAATGAGGAGACAATGTACGTCGATGAATTAGAACAAGTCGAAAAGCCAGGGTGGAAGTTGTTCTCTGATGGGGATGCCAATACCAAAGGTGTTGGAATAGGAGCAGTACTTATTTCTAAGATAGGGCAGCATTACCCTGTTACAGCTCAACTTCGCCTCTACTGCACCAATAACATGGCTGAATACGAGGCATGTATCTTGGGTTTGAGGTTGGCTATAGACATGGGCATCCAGGAGATCTTGGTCATGGGTGACTCGGATCTTTTGGTGCACCAGATTCAGGGAGAGTGGGAGACACGAGACTTCAAGCTCATACCGTATCGACAGTGTTTGCACGAACTTTGTCAACGATTTCAGTTAATAGATTTCAGGCACATTCCAAGGATTCATAGGCTTGAATTCGGTGAGAATTGGTGATTTTAGTGTTGTTTGATGTGTTTTGATTATTGGAACAAGTTTGAATGATGTTTTAGGATGTGTTGGTGGTTTTGGTTGAGGTCCCGGGGGCCTCGGGGTGATTTCAGATGGTCAAACGGACCAATTCTAGCATTTGGAAGTTGAAGACTTTCCAGCTGAAGTGTTGCAGAGATTTGGTCATTGCGATCGCGATGGAGAAGTTGCTGACGCTTTGGCCACTTTGGCGTCGATGTTGCATCATCCAGATAAGGCATACGTGGACCCGTTGTAGATTCAGGTTCGAGATCAGCATGCCTATTGTAACATGGTGGAGGAAGAGCATGATGGTGAGCCGTGGTTTCATGATATCAAAGAATACCTCAGGATGGGAGCATATCCGGCACAGGCCACAGGGGATTAGAAGAGAGCCATTAGACTCTTGACAAGCGGATTTTTCTTCAGTGGAGGAGTGTTGTACAAAAGAACTCCAGATCTTGGTTTATTGAGGTGCATGGATGCTAAACAAGCTACAACTATCATGACCGAGGTACATGCGGGAGTCTGTGGACCTCATATGAGTGGATATGTATTGGCCAAGAAGATTCTTCGAGCAGGATATTATTGGCTCACTATGGAATGAGATTGTATCGGTTTCGTACGCAAGTGTCATCAGTGCCAAGTACACGGAGATTTGATTCATTCTCCACCATCTGAATTGCACACAATGTCGGCACCATGGCCCTTTGTTGTTTGGGGAATGGATGTCATTGGGCCAATCGATCCAGCAGCGTCAAATGGGCACATGTTTATTCTAGTAGCCATTGATTATTTCACTTAGTGGGTTGAGGCGAAAACTTTCAAATCAGTAACCGATAAGGCAGTGGTCGATTTTGTGCATTCGAATATTATTTGTCGATTCGGAATCCCGAAGGTAATTATCACAGATAACGGTGCCAATCTCAATAGCCATCTGATGGCGGAGACATGTTAGTAGTTTAAGGTCACGCACCGCAATTCCACTCCATAGCGCTCTAAGGCTAATGGAGCAGTCGAGGCAGCTAACAAGAACATCAAGAAGATACTTCGGAAAATGGTGCAAGGGTCCAGGCAATGGCATGAGAAGTTACCTTTTGCCCTGTTAGGCTACCGCACTACTGTTCGCACTTCAGTAGGGGCGACTCCTTATTCATTGGTGTACGGCACGGAAGCAGTAATACCCGCAGAGGTTGAAATACTATCCCTTCGGATTATCGCCGAAGCGGAAATTGACGATGCCGAATGGGTCAAGGCCCGATTGGAGCAACTGAGCTTGATTGATGAAAAGAGATTGGCAGCAGTATGTCACGGACAATTGTACCAGCAGATAATGTCAAGAGCATATAACAAAAAAGTGCGTCCACGGAAGTTCGAAGTTGGGCAATTGGTGTTGAGGCGTATCTTACCTCATTGGGCCGAAGCAAAAGGAAAATTCGCCCCCAACTGGCAGGGGCCATTTTTTGTAACCCGAGTGTTGTCCAATGGTGAATTGTATCTAACATATGTGGAAGGGAAATGTGTAGAAATGACTATCAACTCCGATGCAGTCAAGCGATACTATGTATGATTTCTGTATCTAAATGTACCTAATTGTATTTGGCATGTTTTGAGATTGAAATGACGAAGACATTTTATTCTGCTATCCAAACACTTTATCCTTTATTATCCCTTTGAGCCTTATTCTATTTTCTTTTGTACCCCTCTTTCGGAATCAATAATAAATGCAAAAACCCGAACAGGGAAAGTAATTGGAGAAACAAGAGAAAACAGTGAAAAGAAAAAAGAAGAGAAAAGAAAAAGAAAATAAAGGAAAAGGAAGAGAAAAGAAAAAGAAAAGAAAAAAAAGAAAAAAAATAGAGAAAAGGAAAAGGAAAAGAAAAGAAAAGAAAAGAAAAGAAAAGAAAAGAAAAGAAAAGAAAAGAAAAGAGACTGAAAAGAAAAGAAATGAAAAGAAAAAAGGGCAAAAGTGAAAAAATGAAAGATCGCAACAACGAAGTAATTTTATGACCTGAACTACGTTTGACTTGATTCCGAAAGGGTACGTAGGCAGCATCTCTCTGAGGTTCAGTCACTCCAAAATAAAAGTCCAAAAGTCCCCAAGAAATAAACTGGGGCAGAAGTTGTGATTATTGTAAGAAATATGATTCCGAAAGTTGTAATGTTAGACCCATGATTGAATTATTTTGAACCTCTATACCCTTCTTTCTAAAACCCATCCAAAAGCCTACATTACGGTCCAAAGAAAGACCTTCCGATCAAGAAATGCCAATGCAAGCAGGTGAAGTGATTCGTGTTGGGGGAAACACTCTGGTACTAGCGGAGAAATAAAAAATGAGAGAGTCTTATAGGTGAAAATCCTCACGTGCACCGTAAGGCGACGAGAGCTGAGAGAAATAAAAAATGAGAGAGTCTTATTGGTGAAAACCCTCATAGGCACCATAAGGCGACGGAAGTTGAAAGAAATTAAAATGAGATAGTCTTAGTGGTGAAAACCCTCACGGGCACCGTAAGGCGAATGTGAGTTTTTAGATGGGCAAATGAAATAAGTATGTGGTTGAAAGCTGCTCAAAACACGACAAGACGAGCAAGGTTTGGGTTTCGGTGAAAGTCAGGATATGGAAGTTTGGAACAGTAAATGTGGATATTGAAAGTTGATTGGTTGAACAGACTAGGCTGGTTAATCCAAAATGCATGGCATGATCAATGGTATCAGTCGTTCAAATCAGATAAGTCCTATCCTATTCTCTTTATTACAAATCATCCGTTTTCAGAATCTTTCTATCCTTAACCTTCGAGATCATTGCATTTCATTCTCTTGAGGTTTGTCTATAAGATGTTTCAGTGTCAGTTCTATTAAAAAAAAGAACAAAAAGAAGGATGTAAAGGCTAACTACTAGCTTCCCAGTTGTACGGCACAACAGGATTGGAATATATCAAAAGAAAGCAAGACATGAAGGACCATTGGAAGTTCCATAAGTGGGTTAATTGTGGGGGAGGAGCAAAGTTTCAAATGAGGGGTTAGAAACACAAAGCGGCAATACGGGATACACATTTGGGTCATCAAAGTCAGGGGGTTTGAAAGTCAGTCAAGAAGTCGAGGCGTTTCAAAGCGAGTCCAGGGAAACAAGTTGGAGCGGAGCCGGAAGCAGGAACATACCCAACAAGAATGCCAGCAGCTAACTACCATTTTATATTAACAAATCTTTATTTGATTGAGACAGGGGCGGAAAAGTTGCTTTGTCTATTTTGTTGCAAGCAGGCGCCCACCTGGAGAATAAGGAAATACTTTTTAAGGTCAGTAATCAGGAGCCCACCTGGAGAACAAGGGAATACATTTCAAGTCTCAGCAGTCAGGCGCCCACCTGGAGAACAAGGGAATACATTTCAAGTCTCAGCAGTCAGGCGCCCACCTGGAGAACAAGGGAAGTGCAATTCAAGTTTTATCTTTCAGTTTATTATATTAGATAACATGCTGTACCCAGCTACCAAACTAGGGCTGAAAATTTCCTTTGTTTGTTCATTTTTTGCAGTCAGGCGCCCACCTGGAGAATAAGGGAATACATTTCAAAGTTTCAGCAGTCAGGCACCCACCTGGAAAACGAGGGAAGTATAATACACATTTTATTTTTCAAGTTTTAATATTTGGTAACATAACGCGCCCGGTCATTAAACTGGGGCAGAAAACTTTCTTTGTTTCGTCTGTTTTGTTGCAATCAGGAACCCACCTGGAGAAGAAGGGAATACTTTTCGAATTCAGCAATCAGGAGTCCACCTGGAGGAAAAGGGAATGCTTTTCAAATTTCAGCAATCAGGAGCCCACCTGGAGAATAAGGGAATATTTTTCAAGTTCCAGTCATCAGGCGCCCACCTGGAGAACAAGGGAATACATTTCAAGTTTCAGCAGTCAGGCACCCACCTGGAGAATAAGGGAAGTACAATTCAATTTTAGCTTTTAATTTTTAATATTTGATAACATGCTGTACCCAGTTACCAAAATGGGGAAGAAAATTTTCTTTGTTTGTTCAGTTTGTTGCAGTCAGGCGACCACCTGGAGAACAAGGGAATACTTTTCAAGTTCAGTAATCAGGAGCCCACCTGGAGAACAAGAGAATGCTTTTCAAATTTCAGCAATCAGGAGCCCACCTGAAGAACAAGGGAATACATTTCAAGTTTCAGCAGTCAGGCGCCCACCTGGAGAATAAGGGAATACTTTTCAAGCGTTGCAGTCAGGAGCCCACCCGGAGAACAAGGGAATACTTTTCAAACGTCAGTAGTCAGGAGCCCGCCTGGAGAATAGAGGCACACATTTCAAATTTAGCAGTCAAGCATCGCTCGAAGGAATGGCAAAACATCTCTGATCACAATGCAAGGCAACAACACAAGAATTCCAGCGGAAGAATACAAGTTCAAGGCAACACAAGAGCAAGTTTGAAGACATAGAATATGGCTTTTGTAATTCATAGAGCATGGCTTAGGCTAACTTCTTTTTCTTTTAACCCGGTGTAATAAGGAGGTCAGCGAACAGTAGCAGCATCAACAACATCAATATGAGGTCACAACTACTGGTAGTCCCAGCTACCAAACCTTCCCGAACTACACTGACCTGATTCCTGTTTAGCCCAGGATATGTAGGCAATATCTGAAGCAGGGTGCGGTCAAGCTCTTTCAAAAATTCTTCACACGGAATATGCGAATGGGCAAAATCGCTCGTTTCCACTCACTTGTTTTTGCACAAAAACTCTTCGTGTTTTCGGGCAAAGAGGGGCAGCTGTGAGCACGTGATTTTTGTCCTAAGCAAATTATTCCAAAATTTCAAATAAAAAAATGATTTCTTTATTATTTTACAGTTTGTTGTGAATTTTGTGGCATTTTCTGGTGATTATTGCATTTTATCTGTGCATTTTTAAATCATATGAAAAATAAAATAAAAAATAGATAATACATTTGCATTTAGGGATTAATTTTACATTGTAGTATTAATTACGAGTTAATTTATTTTAGAATAAAATATGAAGAAAAGAACAAAAATAGTTCACTTTAATTGTGAATTCATCATGAATTAGTTTTTAAATAATTTTAGGAGTTATTTAGTTTAGCTTTGAAATATATTAGGACTTTATTTTAATTTTTGCATCTTTATCAAATCAGAAAAAAAATAATACAAAAACTACAAAATGCAAAAACAAAGATAAAAATAAAAGGAAAACAAATAAAAAGAAAGGGTCTTAATTGGAATCAAATTTGGGCCACTTTGCATTTAAACCGCCTGGCCCAAGTTTAATTCGGACCAAACCCAGCCCAAATTACACCCTAACCCCGCTTGCCCCCTAAAGAAACCAAACGCCGTCGTTTGATTTAGTTCATCTAATCACGACCGTCCATTCCCCTTGATCAACGGTCCAGAGCCCTTTGGATGAATTACATAAAAGGGTAATAAAACATGTACAAAATTAGAGACACAATCTGTCTTCCTCGTATCATTCCCCCCTGTACCGCCGGTGTATAACCACCGTGTCCCCGCCGTGCCTCTGCCCTAACTCCGCTGCCGAAAATTGCCCACGGCGGCGGTCGAGCTCCAAACCCATCCAAATTTTCACCATCAACTCCTCTCCTCCTCCACTTTCCAATGCCCCAAATAGTTTCCCTCAAATGTTAGTCGACATGTTCGATTATTCAAAAACAGTGGCGCCGCCTCCACCGCCCACGGCGGCGTCACCACCAAACAACCCCAGTTTTACACCCTGTGTTCTCCTCAAGGACCTTTTTCCAAATCCATGGCCATCTTCGTTCGAATCCTCCTACATGTCCTCGAATTTCAAATCAAAAATCTGGCCTAAACCCTAATTGCTCCAAACCTCATCAAATTGATGTCACATGACCTCTTCACCTCCTTTATGACGAATCCATCATCAGAAGTGCTCGAATATCACCGGAGCTGATTGTTTTTTAAATTTAAAAGGGAGGCAGAATCCTAAGGCTATAGTGATTAGTTTCTTTCTTTCGTCTTATTTCTTCTTTCTTTGTTATTGTTATTTCTGCTTCTTTGTTTTTTTGTTCATGCTGTCTATGGCTATCTCTTTTCAATTTTTGTTTTTTTCTTCTTATGGTTTTCTGTTTAGTTGTAATTTTGTTTAATTTCTGATTCTGTTCATGTTTGAATCTGTTCTATTGATTTTCATTTGGTCATGTGGTTTCTTAGTTTAGTCGAACTTTTGTTTTGATTTAGTGATTACTAATATAGGCTGTAGTTTTATTAGCTAAGTAATTAGATTTGTGTTAACATTGCTAGTTGTTCTTAGAATCAATTTTGTTTAGTAGAATTAATTCCTAAATAACTTCTGTTAATTCTAAGTTTGGTTATAGCTGAATAATTGGGACTCTTAATTAACCATAATCAAATATTAACTAAGGTAAAATGTTTGGTAGTCTGGTTTGGTCAGTAATTTTAGCAAGTTTTCAGGGGTAGTTTGGGCATAGAAAAGGGCTGTTTTATGAAGATTAGTAAATTCAAAACCAAGATAAGGGTAGTATAGGTACTGTATAGTTACAAGAACACCCTAGGACCTTCTAGAATAGGACTTTAGTGTAGAATTCAGTAAACTTAGGGCAGTAACTTGAGAAACAAGTCAGAAATTGAAGGACTAATAGGTGAAATCTGAAATTAAAAGAAGGAAAAATGTGTGAGTGCCATCTAGAACATTCTATCCCATCTGTTGCCTATAAAAGGCAACCCCAATGCCTTCATTTAGAGGGGGACACCCTTGAAAATTCCCAGCCTTTTTGAGCCATCAAAAGCTCTCTTGAAAGGTCCTTCTCTCTTTCAATTTTCAGATTTTCATTTTGGAATTCAAATACTAAAAATCCAAAAACATCAAAAAAAAAAAAGTTACCAAATCATTGCTTGTTTAGATCACTTTCCAATTTTCTCTTTGCTTTCCAAAAAAGTTCGTTCTAAGATCGAGTTTCAGCAGTATTTAGGAGTACTTGGCAGCTTGATCGAGTATATTTGGGTCTGTTTGAATTGGTTATGGTTAAGTTTCACCTTACTAAAGTTTCAGACTCAGTTTCGAAGGCATTTGAGTGTGTCTCTAGTCCTTGTGCTGTTAGTGGGTCATTCGCTGTTGCTTTTGGTTTTCCTGTTGAAACTTCCTGGTTATTTTGGGGTCAAATTACTCCTATGGCTACTCTCTGTTGATTGCTGGGTATTCACCTTGTTTATTGCTGCTGACTGTCTGTCTCCTTTTGTTCTAAGTCAGGTACACATTCAAATCCTTGCTGTAACTCCGAGTTCAGAAATGGAATAAAATGGTTGTTTGTTGGTTCTGAAATCTGCTTGCTGGACATCACATCTTATTATAGCTATATAAATATTGAATGTATCTGATTATATATAGTTGAATGTCGAGTTGTATGTAAATTTGGGACTTCATTTATGAACTGTTAACTTGGATATGACTTAATTTGTAGTTGGTTCAGTTTGTGGTTTAGACGTGTAACACTAGGAAGTATTCTGAGTTTATATCTTGACTGGGGTTCGAACTTCTAGTTTTGATAGTAGGCTGTGTGAATAGCATTTGCATAATTCATTCCAGTTTGGATGTGTTTATTTGAATACTAGTTAACAACAGGTTACAAGAACCTGAACTTCAGGTTAAACCAAATGAGCATGCACCCCTCTTATGATTGTCCTGAAGTTACTTGTAGTTTGAATTCTTAGATAGGTCTGATGGTTGTTAACATACGTTATTTCAAATAGTCACCATTAAATATGCATGCGATAGATATAATGAGTTAAATGAAATAAGTATAAAACAAACAAGATAATTGCCTGATTCACTGATGCACTTGTAGAATTCTCTAGCATATATAAACTGCATTTAAACGTGATCCAGAGTTGCTCGATAAGCTGAACTGGACAGTCCATTTGGGCCTATTCTCATTGGATGAAGCCCATATCTGGGTAGCCTTTCCCATTCACACAAGCGTCATTGAAATGGCATAGGGCCAAAATTAAAGCCCAACGTTGGAGCTTCTGAATTCATCCCTTATTTGGAAAATTTATTGACCCTTGAACAATAACATTTAATGAAGATTTTATTTTAGACAAAGAACATAGAAAGATTATAGTCACTTTAGGATTCCTTTAAAAAAAAATGAGACGAGCCTCGCCGAACAAAATAAATAAATTTCGGGGCCCTCTGTGCTGGAATGAACTCCCGAACAATAGGAACATAATCAATAGAAGGAACCTCTGTGCTGGAATCGCGAACATACACCAGATAAGCTAAACACCCATCCTCGACCATGCGTCGAGCCTTCACATATGAAATAACACTGCGGGTGGCATAACCTGAGGTCCCTCTCCACTCTAGTCGGGGCAAATCTGGCAAAGCCAAGGTCACGGTCTTGGCATGACAATCCAAGATAGCATGATACGGGGACAACCAATTCACCCCTAATATGACGCCGAAATCCACCATGTCTAAGAGCAATAAATCAACACGGGTCTCAAGACCCTCAAACACTACCACACAGGAAGGATGAACTCGGTCGACCACTATAGAATCACCCACCGGTGTAGATACATAAACAGGAATACCCAAGGCATCACTAGGCATAACCAGGTAGGGTGCAAAATAGGACGACACATACGAACACGTAGACCAAGGGTAAAATAGCACTAAAGTATCTCTAATACAAATTAGAATGGTACCTGTAATGCCTGCACCTGAAGACTCAGCCCCTGGCCTAGCTGCTAGCTGGCCTCTACCTCTGGCAACCTGAACTCCACCTCTAAGACCTCTACCTCCATCTCTAACACCTCTGCCCCTGCCTCTAGCTGACTGGGCAGGCTATGGAACCTCCGGTGCCTGAATCATAGCACGAGAACTCTGATGCTGGAAGCTGCCATAAACTCGAGGGCAATATCTGACAATGTGCCTCGGATCACCACAAGCATGGCAAAACCTCATCTGCTGTGGCTGAGCACCCCTCAACCTTGGGCAAACCCTCCTGAGATGACCATATTTGCCACACTCATAACATCCATGCGACTGCTGAGGGAACTAAGGCTGACCCTATCGACCTGAATGATCACGTGGAGTACCATGAGTTACACGGTAAGCTGACTAAAAGGGCCTGGGAGGATGGCCTCTACCATAAGTACCTCTACCCCCAGTCGAGGCACCACTGAACCTGCCTGCGCGACATGGCCTCTTGTCTGGCCCATGACCACCTCCCTGTGGTAGATCTATCTCATCTCTACGGCCCACATTGGCCGCTTCCTGAAAAGTGATCTCACTCCCGGCCTGAGCTACTATATTCGGCTGACCTGCCACCGCTGGCTGAACTCCTGGAAGAAAACCCGCTCGAATGACACTCTCCACGAAGCCTACCAATCGGACTAGAGCGTCCTGAAGAACTTGGGTGTCAATAAACCCCTCTGGGACCTGAGCTGGGTCCACCGGAACTGATGGTGCTGGCACCTGCTCCTCCAAATCAACCTGAGGCTCCGCCACTGGAGCTGCTGCTGGGGGCTCGGACTGCTGCACGGTAGAAGAGGAAGCACGTGTTCTCGCCATCTGCGGAGGAACAAAATAGAAATTCAATCGGTACTTGAGAAATAGAACCGCACGACAAGACAGAACAAATGTGAAACTTTCCTAACTCTGTGGCCTCTAGGGGATAAATACAGACGTCTCCGTACCGATCCCTCAGACTCTACCGAGTTTGTCCGTGGGTTATGAGACCTATGTAACCTAGTGCTCTGATACCAAATTATCACGACCCGGATTTCCCACCCTCGGGAGTCGTGATGGAGCCTACTAATGGGAGCTAGGCAAGCCAATTATCAAATACCTCTTTAGCGAACATCGACAATATTAACAACAATAAAGCATTTAACAATAAAGCGGAAGTCTCAAATATAATTTACTGAAAGAAATGCAGAAGTTTAACAAATCCTCTACCCAAGACTGGTGTCACAATACTCATGGATGTCTAGAGAATGCTAAATACAAAGTTTGAATGAAGCATAGAACTGTCTACTACGGTACAATAATAACAAACTGGATGAAATAGAAAGGCCTCTGGGACTGCGGACGTCAGCAAGGCTACCTCGAATGTCCCTGGATTGGAAGCTAGCTCCCAAAATGCTACTGCTACTCAAATGTTGCTCCAATACCTGGATCTGTGGAAAACGATACACATAGTGTAGCATCAGCACAACCGACCCCATGTGCTGGTAAGTGCCTAGCCTAACCCCGGCGAAGTAGTGATGAGGCTAGACC
>MU776065.1:42363-63073 GCA_026770625.1 Nicotiana glauca | reverse complement strand
AAAGCTGGAGACCCTGCTGGTCTAGATAGGCAAAAATACCTCCACCAAGTCTTGGTGGATCCTGCAAGCCGGTAGGTGGCAAAATCGACCCCATTGGTCTCCACTATACCCATGGTCCTAAGGATCTCATGACAGCTGAATAAGAAATCCTGTGGATCCTTTGATGAAGCACCGCTGAATGTGGTGGTGAAGAGCTTGGAGAACCGATCAAGTCTCCACAAAGCATCCGAAGACATAGCCGCTACATCGTCGGCCTGAGCTGTAATACCTGGCTGAGCTGTCACCGCTGGCTGAACCACTAGGACATGAGCCTGGGGAGCTACCTACTTCGGAGTACGTGTAGCAGGAGTTTGAACCCCTCCTCCATCCTGAGAAGTGGCTGGTGCTACTGGAAGCAAACCCGCTCTAGTGACACTCTCCATAAGGCCTGCCAATCTGACTAGAGCATCCTGAAGATCTGGGGTGACCATGACCCCTCCTGGGACTTGAGCTGGGCCTACTGGAGCTGCTGGGGCTGGAACCTCCTCATCATAGTCAATATGGGGCTCCACCTCTGGGACTGCTGCCCGGGGCTGAGCTCTGCCCCTGCCTCAGCCTCTGGCACGGCCTCGGCCTCTGCTCCTCGCAGGAGCTGTTGCTGGGGGCTCGGGTTGCTATGTGGTAGAAGAGGAAGCACATATTCTCGCCATCTGCAAAAGAACAGAGTAGAAAGACAATCCATATTCGAGAAACAGAATCGCACGACAAGAAATAACAAAAGTGAAACTTTTCCTAACTCCGTAGCCTCTGGGGGATAAATACAGACGTCTCCGTACCGATCCCTCAGACTCTACTAAGTTTGTCCGTGAGTAGCGAGACCTATGCAACCTAGAGCTCTGATACCAACTCGTCACGACCCGAATTTTCTACCATCGGAAGTCGTGATGGCGCCTACTGTTGGAGCTAGGCAAGCCTAATACTTACACCTTTTGAAAAAAAAAACAACACAACAGTAATAATAATAATACCTTTAAATGAAAGCGGAAGTCTTTTATAACATAAGTAAATAAAAACCCAAAATCCAGAAGTTTAATATTTTACTACTAAGACTGGAGTCGCTATCTCACGAACTACTAATGAATTCTACAAACAAGTATGAATAGAAAGAAATACACAGTGTCTGTCTTGATACAATGAAAACAAACAGAAGATATAGAAAAGGGACTCCGGCCTGCGAACGCCAGCTAGGCAACCTCGTATTCTCTGGACTGAAGTCAGCTCCCACTCGACGTGCTACTGCTGTGGTCCAAAAGCTGCTCCGGTACCGTGATCAGTGCAAAAAACATAGAAGTGTAGCATAAGCACAACCGACCCCATATGCTGGTAAGTGCCTGGCCTAACCCCGGCGAAGCAGTGATGAGGCTAGACAGGACTACCAAATCAACCTGTACAGTTATATATATATATATATATATATATATATATATATATATATGTGCAATAAAAGAAAGAATACCAAAACTAAACAGTAAAAAGGGAGGGAAACATACTATGGGGGAGTACGATCCGGATATAAAGGTCATCAACTTAAATAAGAAACAGGGCACAACAATAATTAACAGAAACAAGAGATCCAACAGTTGAACGGCATCAACCTTCGTGCATTTGCTCTCATCCTCACCCAAAGCAATCAAATAAAATGCACGGCATCACCCTTCATGCTTTCCTCACATAACTCTCAATTCATGGCACAGAATGATCCTTCGTGCAAATATAATCAAACTATGGCACGGAATGACCCTTCGTGCATAATATAATCAACAATGGCACGGAATGTCCCTTCTTGCATAATATAATTAACAATGGCACGGAATGACCCTTCGTGCAAATATAATCAACAATGGCATGGAATGACCCTTCGTGCATCATCACTCTTCCTCACCCAAACAACAATCACAACCAAATGGGTGAGGGAAATAAATAATAACAACAAATGTCCCGGCAAGGGAAAAACACTATTGAACAGCTAAATTCCCAGTAAGGGAGGAATAACAACAACTTTCACATCCCGGCAAGGGATATAATCAATATACTCAAACCATCTTGGCAAGGGATTAATCACATCTCTTTCCATTTCTTACTCAATAGTATTCTTATCGTTCGAGCCAACGCTCCAAAGAATTCACAATTTACAATTAATCCTCATACTTTTCACATTATGTAGAAATCATTAATTTGGCCTGGAAGAGTCCCAAAATGCACCAAAATAAGCACAACAAAGACCCACGGTCATGCTAGACACTGGTGTATAGATACTCATCACCATGTCTATACACCGTACCCAATTATTTAGCAAATAACAATTAATAATGCTCTAATCCTATTCCCTCAAGCCAAAGTTAGATCAAACACTTGCCTCAATTGCTCCAAAAATCCACTCAAGCCTCTAGTATAGCTTTACCCCTCGAATTCACCACAAAATTGCTCGAATCTCGTCACAAATTGCTTGAATGTATCAATAAATGCTAATTGAATCAACTTGAATGCATAAAAATGAATTTCCCAAAGTTTTACTCAAAAATTCCCAAAATGCCCCCGGGCCCACGTGGTCAAAACCCGAGGTTCGAACCAAAACCCGGTTACCCATTCCCCCACGAGTTCATATCTATGATTTGTTTTGAAATCGGACCTCAAATTGAGGTCCAAATCCCCAATTTTAAGAAAACCTAGGTTCTACCCAAAATCCCCATTTTCACCCATGAAAACCTTGATTTTTAAGATGAAAACATGATAAATGATGTTAAAGATTGAAGAAATTAAGTGAAAATCAACTTACAAATGGAGTGGAGAAAGTTTTCTTGGAAAATCGCCTATGGAGTGTTTGAGTTGAAAGAATGAAGAAATGAGGTGAAAATTCGACTAAGTATGAAAAATGCAGGCCTCTGATGTCTCAATTGCGAACCCACACCAAATATGGGATTTGCGAACAAGCTTCGCATTTGCGAACTAGGCCAATGCTGGGACTTTCGCATTTGCGAGACTTTGGTTCGCATTTGCGAACTTGGGCCATTTGGGGAAGGTTCGCATTTGCGAACATTTTGTCGCATTTGCGATCATCAGCCAGATTCCTCTTCTTCGCTTTTGCGAAGAGTACTATCGCATTTGCGATCATAAGCCTCAAATCTCAGAAATCGCAATTGCGATAAATGGCTCGCATTTGCGAGCTCGCAATTGCGAGTATCCACTTCGCAATTGCGAAGATCACAGAAGCAGAATACCAAATTTTTCCAAAAATGAGAAATGCAATCCGACACCTATCCAAAACTCGTTCGAGCCCTCGGGGCTCCAAACCAAATATACACACAACCTCAAAAACATCCTACGGACTTACTCGCACGATCAAATCGTCAAAATAACATCAACATCAATGAATCAAGCCTCAAATCACATGATTTTCTTCTAAGTTTCATAAACTTTCAAATTTGGAACTTATTGTCCAAAACACATCAAACGACGTCCGTTTTCAACCAAACTTTACAGAAAGCACTTAACACATATTTAGGACTTGTACCGGGCGTCGGAACCAAAATACGAGCCCAATACCATTACTTTTTGATCAAATTTCATTTTCATTTTCCTTAAACATTTTTAGAAAACAATTTCATGGAAAAATTCATTCCTCGGGCCTGGGACCTCGGAATTCGATTCCGGGCATACGCCCAAGTCCCATATTTTTCTACGGACCCTCCGGGACCGTCAAATCATGGGTCTGGGTCCATTTACCAAAAATGTTGACCGAAGTCAACTTTAACTATATTAATTTCAAAATTCATCATTTTTCACACATAATTCATATTTAAGCCTTCCGGCTACACGCCCGGACTGCAAACACAAATCGAGGCAAATACAAGTGAGGTTTTCAAGGCCTCGGAAGCATGAAACGAATGAGGAAATAGGTGATGACCCTTTGGGTCGTCACACCAACACCCGACTAGGCTCCGAAATGTCTAACCTCACCATCCGATTGGCCAAGGCCTGGACATCAACTGCAAAGGGCCTCTCCCTAACTGGAATATATGCTAAGCTACCCATACTAACCGCCTTCTGGCTCAAAGCATCGGCCACCACATTGGCCTTCCTCGGGTGATACAAAATGGTAATGTCATAGTCCTTGAGTAACTCAAGCCACCTCCGCTGCCTCAAATTAAGATCCTTCTGTTTGAACAGATGCTGAAGGCTGCGATGATCAGTATACACCTCACAAGATACGACATATAAGTAGTGCCTCCAAATCTTCAAAGCATGAACTATAGCAGCCAACTCCAAATCATGTACATGGTTGTTCTTCTCATGGGGCTTCAATTGACGGGAAGCATATGCAATGACTCTACTCTCCTGCATCAACACACATCCCATCCCAACTCTCGAAGCATCATAATACACAGTGTAAGAGCCTGAAGCTGATGGTAATACAACCACTGGAGCCCTGGTCAAATCTGTCTTGAGCTTCTGAAAGCTCTCCTCGCACTCATCCGACCGCACAAATGGTGCACCCTTCTGAGTCAACTTGGTCAAAGGGGATGCAATAGAAGAAAATCCCTGAACAAACCAGCGATAGTACCCTGCCAACCCAAGAGAACTACGGATCTCTGTGGCTGAGGTCGGTCTAGGCCAACTCTGCACCACCTCTATCTTCTTCAGATCAACCTGAATACCATCACTGGACACCATGTGCCCCAGGAAAGCCATACAACCAAGCTAGAACTCACACTTGGAGAACTTTGCATAAAACTTCACCTCCCTCAATCTCTGTAATACCACATTCAAGTGTTGTGCGTGATCCTCCTGGCTACGTGAGTACACCAGGATGTCATCAATAAACACGATCACAAATGAATCCAGATACGGCCGAAATACACTGTTCATCAAGTGCATGAACGCGGCTGGGGCATTAGTTAGACCGAAGGACATAACCAAAAACTCATAGTGCACATATCTCATCCTGAAAGCCGTCTTCATAATGTCTGAATCACTAATCTTCAGCTGGTGATAGCCTGAACGGAGATCAATCTTGGAGAATACCTTTTCCCCCTGAAGCTGGTCAAACAAATCATCAATACGGGGTAGAGGATACTTGTTCTTCACCGTCACCTTTTTCAGTTGCCTGTAGTCAATGCACATTCTCATTGTGCCATCCTTCTTCTTCACAAATAAGACCGGTGCACCCTACGGTGACACACTCGGACGGATGAACCCCTTATCTAGGAGTTCCTGAAGCTGCTCCTTCAACACTTTTATTTCTACTGGTGCCATACGATAGGGAGGAATGGAGATGGGCTGAGACACCAGATCAATACCGAAGTCAATGTCCCTGTCCGGTGGCATGTCCGGCAAGTCTGCTGGAAACACATAAGGGAAGTCCCTCAAAACGGGAACAGAATCAAGAGTAGGAGTCTCAGCTCTGACATCTCTCACAAAGCCAAATACGATAGACAACCTTTCCCAACCATCCGCTGGATCTTTAGGAAAGAAATCACCCTGTTGTGTACATAGTTAGTCATACTGCGCCACTCAATCCTCGGAACACCCGGTATAGCTAATGTGACTGTCTTAGCATGACGTTCTAGAATATCATGGCACGAAGATAGCCCATCCATGCTTAGAATAACATCAAAATCTACCATGCTCAACAGCAACAAGTTAACTCGGGTCTCCAGACCCCCAATAGTCACTAAACACGACCGATATACATGGTCTACCACAATAGTGTCGCCCACCGGGGTGGATACATGAACAGGTAACGCAACACACCCCCGGGTCGTACCCAAATGATGAGCAAAATAAGAAGACACATAGGAATAGGTAGAACCAGGAACAAATAAAACCGAGGCATCCCGGTGGCAGACTGAAATAATACCTGTGATAACAGCATCCGAAGCAATAACATCTGACCAGCCCTGAAAAGCATATAAGCGAGCCTGACCACCCAGTCGACCTCCCCCTCTTGGGCGGCCCCTAGCTGCCTGACCCTCACCCCTAGATGGCGGGGCGGGTGCTAAAGAAGATGGGCTAGAAGACGAGGGCTGACCTCTTTGCTGAGACTGACTACCACGACATCGAGGACACTGCCTCCATATGTGCCCAAACTCCCTACACTCATAACAACTCCCGAGTGCTGAAGAATGGGACTGAAGGGAACCACACGTGTCAGAGTGACTGGCTAAACTCGGTCTAGTGGAACCTTGAACAGATGGAGCTCGTGATAAACCCTGAACTAGAAGAGCGTTAAGAGATCGCTGGCTCTACTGATAACCCTGATGACCTCGGCCGGAAGATGACCCCCGATACTCAGAGCGATCTGACTAAGGAGGCCTGAGTGAACGACCTCTGCCCTGCTGGAACTGACCCCTTGACGGAGCACCACTGAAGCTACCAGAACCTCGAGGCCTCTTAGCCTCTCTTTCCACTCTATCCTGACGGCGAGCCGTCTCAATATCTCGAGCAATATCAACTGCATCCTCAAAGTAAATACCCAAAACTCTCTCTCAAGTCATCATAACACGAAGGTGATAGTTAAGTCCATCTACAAACCTCTTGATCCTCTCTCTATTGGTCGAAACTATCCAGGAGGCATGACGGGCTAACTTAGAAAATCTCGCCTCATACTGGGTCACAGTCATATCTCCCTATCGAAGCCACTCGAACTACCTACGCAGCTCCTCTCTCTGAGACTGTGGTACCCATTTCTCCAAAAAGATAGTGGAGAACTCCTGTTATGACAAAGGTGCTGCACCTGCCGGCCTACGCCGCTCGTATGCCTCCCACCATATGAAGGCAGCCCCAGTGAACTGAAATGCGGTGAATGCTACCCCGCTGGACTCCAAAGTCCCTACCGTCCAAAGCATACACTGACACTTGTCAAGAAATTCCTGGGCATCCTCGCCCTGAGCACCACTGAAAACTGGAGGCTGGAGCCTACTGAACCGCTCGAGACGACGTTGCTCATCGTCTGGCATAGCTGGAACCACAAAATCCTAAACTAGTACAACCGGTTGAGCTGGAGCTGCTCCCGATATCTGTAAACCCTGCACCATCTGCTCTGGTGTGCGAGCAACGGGGGGTCGGACTGCCTCCCCTTGCCTGAGATGTAGCTGATGTAGTAGTGGCTGAAACTACCTGTGCTAGGCCACTGCAAACTGATAGTATCTGAGCCAAGGTCTCATGGAGACTCGGAATCACAATGGGCGCTGCCGGTGCCTGAACAAGTGCTGCTGGAATGTCTGTAGCTGGGACTTGATCCTGAGCCGGGGCAACTGGTGGGGCAACAGGTGCTGCCGTCGTGGCTCTGCCCCTACCATGACCACGACCGCGTCCACGACCTCTAGTGCCCTTAGTAGGTGGTACCGGTGGTCGTCCGTCTCCTCCTGTAGTGTGGGTCCTCGCCATCTGCGAGAGAATAGAACACATAAGTTTAGTTCTCGGATCAACAAAGTTGCACGACAAGAATTTCAAGAATGTGAAGTTTTCCTAAGGTTCTACAACCTCTCGAGGATAAATAAAGACGTCTCCGTACCGATCTGTGAGACTCTACTAAACCTGCTCATGACTCGTGAGACCTAGTAACCTAGGCTCCGATACCAACTTGTCACGACCCAAGTCCCACCTAGTCCTGATGGCGCCTCTCGTCCAGCCAACATAACATTAACACCTCATTTTTAATAGTTATAAACACGAATAAGTCTAAAACACGGATAATATAACCATCAATGCGGAATAAAGGTGATAAACTGGGATACCATCCCAACTCCAGCCCGAAATCGGGGTGCCACAAGTCACGAGCTACTACAGAGTTTAAATAAAATACTACAAGTCTGTATCTAGGGACATAGTCCGAAGGTAAATGAAATACAGAAGATAAGGAAGAAACGGGGATGTGGACGTCGACAGCTACCTCGTCTCTCTGGGTCCGCCTGGTCTGGAAAGAAATCAGCGCTCAGGAACGAACTCTGCTATTCCTGTATCTGCACACATGGTGCAGGGAGTAATGTGAGTAATCTGACCCAGTGAGTAACAAAAATAAAGAACGACTAAGAGCATAAAATCCCATGAAGGCACAAGTAATGCTATCTCAAGCAGTAAAATCAGATAAACAGTGAAACCAGTGAAATATAGTAAGATATTCAACTTGAAAATATCTAAAACAATTATTCTCAATCAGTAAGAAATGCTTTGAAATCTGCCCCTCGGCCGCAATATCAAACTCTCAGCTCAGTGCCAGCTCCGCGGGCTTAGTATCAATCACACAGTAGAACATCATCCCCTCGGGCTCACTCTCAATCACATGGGTAACCACGCTCACTGTGGGTGTGCAGACTCCGAAGGGGCTCCTACGGCCCAAGCGCTATCAATAAGGCCTAAAAGCCTGTATATATCAATCCGAGGCCTGAAAGCCTGCTCACAATCACTCGCGGCCTGAAAGCCTCATCACATATCACTCGAGGCATCAAAGCCTCCTCACATATATCTCAAGGCCTGAAAGCCTCCTCACATATCACTCGAGGCCTGAAAGCCTCCTCACATATCACTCAAGGCCTGAAAGCTTCCTCACATATCACTCGAGGCCTGAAAGCCTCCTCACATATGGCCCTCGGCCTCGATCGGTCCAAAAATAATCAAAAGCCCCTCGGGCATCAGTAAAACAATAATACTCAGCTCAAACAATAGTTCAAATATCAGTTAAAACTCCAAGTTTGAGTAAAATATAGTTGAGTTCATGAAATAGTGTAAATCACATGGACTGGATTCAAATAACATTTCAAATAGTGAGGAAAATAGTGATGATAATTCATAAAGAGTTCAAACAGTCGACAATAAGCCCCAAATATGGCAACAAGCCCAAATCATAGTGAAAAACAACAACTCATAGCTAATACGCGGTAAAATATCATCCGGATTGGACCAAGTTACAATCCCCAAACGTAAATGACCCTGCACTCGTCATTGAACGCGTGTCTAATCTCAACACAGCACCAAGTTGTGCAAATCCGGGGTCTCAAGCCCTCAGGACATCATTTAAAGTCATTACTCACCTCTAGCCGGCCAAAAGTCTAGCTCGATATGCCCTTTCCTCTCGAATTGACCTTCTCGTGCGTCGAATCTGACCAAAACCACAAGGAATATGTCACAATAGGCTAATGAATCATAAACCAATCGAAAAGACTCGAAAAATATCAAAAATCATGAAGTTGGCAAAACCCGATCCCCGGGCCCACTTCTCGAAAAATTACAAAATTTACATCACTGAAGTTCTCGTCTCGCCACGAGTCTATACGTATCAAATTTATCAAAATCGGAGTCCATTTGACCTTTCAATTTCCATTTTTAAATCCCCAAGTTTTCAAGCCCTAGCTTCGCCCTATTTTGATGAATTTCAACCCATTTTCATGCTAAATCTAACATAATTTCATGTATTTAGGTCAAGGGACTTACCTACAATCACACCTAGTTGAAATCTCCCTTCAAATCCGTCCAATAGCTCTCAAGCTCGTTTAAAAATGGTGGAAATAACATAAACCTCGCGGAGCAAAAATGAATATAAAACTCCTACTGGCTTCCGGGGTTTCCACTTCTGCGGTCCTCACACCCGCTTCCGCATGATCGCTTCTGCGGTTTATGTAATCACCAGGGCCGCTTCTGCGACACAATTTCCCGCTTCTGTGAAATCTCACCTCCATGCCCAAACCGCTTCTGCGACTTCGTGTCCGCTTCTGCGGACTCGCTTAGGCGAAAATACTTCCGCTTCTGCGGAACTTCCCAACACATCCTTAAACCGCTTATGCGACCAATCCCTCGCTTCTGCGGTCCATTTTCGCAGAAGCGAGCATACCGGATACCAGCAAACATCTGCCATTTTCTCAACTTGAATTTTATCCCGTTAGCCTTCCGAAATCACCCCGAGTCCCCCGAGGCCCCCGAGACCTCAACCAAAGGCACCAACACATCCTAAAACATTATTCAAACTTGCTCCAATCATCAAAACACCTCAACTAACACCGAAATTGTCGAATTACGCCGGATTCAAGCTTAAGTTTTCTTAAAACTTCCGAAATACGCATTCGATCAAAAACCCAACCAAGACACCTCCGAATGATCTGAAATTTTGCACACATATCCAAAATCACCTAACGAAGCTACAGAAACTCTCAGAATTCCATTACGACCCGCGGATAAAAATCTCACCTATCAACCGGAATTCACCAAAATACTAACTTCGCCAATTCAAGCCTAATTCACACCGGACCTACAAAATCAATTTCGATCGCACTCCTAAGTCACAAATCATCCCCCGAGGCTATCCGAACCACCAGAAATTGCATCCGAGCCCTCTAACTAAATAGTCAACTTTCGGTTGACTTTTCCAAAACAAGCTTTCCTTAAAGAGACTAAGTGTCTCATTTCCATCTAAAACCAATCCAATTTAACTCGATCACCTTAAATACCGATAATGAAGCGTAGAGAAACATAATATGGGGGAAACAGGGTGGTAACTCACGTGACGACGGGCCGAGTCATCACATCCTCCCCAACTAAAATTAACGCTTAACCTCGAGCGGGTCAAGAAACATACCTGGAGCCTCAAACAAGTGAGGATATCTGCTCCGCGCCTCCCGCTCTGTCTCCCAAGTAGCCTCCTCCACTGGTCGACCTCTCCACTGCACCTTCACTGAAGCTATATCCTTTGACCTCAACTTTTGAACCTGACGACCCAAAATTACTACTGGCTCCACATCATATGTCAAGTCATCACCCAACACATGGGACGGGTCCCCAACATACTTCCGGAGCATAGATACATGAAATACCGGATGCACGCTAGACAAGCTTGGTGGCAAAGAAAGCTCATAAGCCACCTCCCAAATCCTCCTAAGTATCTCAAAAGGCCCAATAAACCTTGGACTCAGCTTCCCTTTCTTTCCAAATCGCATAACGTCCTTCATGGGTGAAACCTTCAGTAAGACCTTCTCACCCACCATACAAGACACATCCCGAACCTTCCGATCCACATAACTCTTCTAACGCGACTGTGCTGTACGAAACCTCTCCTGAATAAACTTCACCTTCTCTAAGGCATCCTGAATCGTCTTTATCCCCAATAATCTAGCCTCGCCGGGCTCGAACCATCCAACAGGAGATCTATACCACCTCCCATACAGCGCCTCATATGAGGCCATCTGAATGCTCGACTGATAGCTGTTGTTGTAGGCAAACTCTGCAAGCGGCAAAAACTCATCCCATAAGTCCCCAAAATCAATAACACAGGCACGCAACATGTCCTCTAATATCTGAATAGTGCGCTCGGACTTCCCGTCCATCTGAGGATGGAATGCTGTGCTCAACTCTACCTGCGTACCCAACTCCCGCTGAAATACTCTCCAGAACTAAAAAGTGAACTGAGTACCCCTATCTGAGATAATAGACACTGGAACCCCATGCAATCGGAGAATCTCCCGGATAAAGATCCCTGCCAGCCGCTCTAAAGAATAGGTAGTACATACTGGAATGAAGTGCGCGGACTTGGTCAGCCGATCCACAATCACCCAAACTGAATCAAACCTCCTCAAAGTCCGAGGGAGACGACTCACAAAATCCATAGTAATCCTCTCCCATTTCGACTCAGGAATAACCATACGCTGAAGAACACCGCCTGGTCTCTGATGCTCGTACTTGACCTGCTGACAGTTGAGACATCGAGCTACATAACTCATAATCTCATTCTTCATCCTCCTCCACCAATAGTGCTGTCTCAAATCCTGATACATCTTCGCGGCACCTGGATGGATAGAGTACCGCGAGCTGTGGGCCTCCTCCAATATCAAATCTCGGAGCCTATCCACATTGGGCACACAAATCCGGCCCTGCATACTCAACACGCCATCACTATCAATAGTCACATCCCTGGCATCATCATGCTGAACCCTATCCTTAAGGACAAGCAAATGTGGATCTTCATACTGGTGCTCTCTGATGCGGTCTTATAAGGAAGACCAAGAAACAATGCAAGCCAACACCCGACTAGGCTCCGAAATATCTAACCTTACCATCCGATTGGCCAAGGCCTGGACATCAACTGCAAAGGGCCTCTCCCCAATTAGAATGTACGCCAAGCTACCCATACTAACCGCCTTCCGGCTCGAAGCATCGGCCACCATGTTGGCCTTCTTCGGGTGATACAAAATGGTAATGTCATAGTCGTTGAGTATCTCAAGCCACCTCCGCTGCCTCAAATTAAGATCCTTCTGTTTGAACAGATGCTGAAGGCTACGATGATCAGTACATACCTCATAAGATACGCCATATAAGTAATGTCTCCAAATCTTCAAAGTATGAACTATAGCAGCCAACTCCAAATCATGTACAGGGTAGTTCTTCTCATGGGTCTTCAAGTGACGGGAAGCATATACGATGACTCGACCCTCTTGTATTAACACACATCCCATCCCAACTCTAGAAGCATCACAATACACATTGTAAGAACCTGAAGCTGATGGCAATACCAACACTGGAGCCGTGGTCAAAACTGTCTTGAGCTTGTGAAAGCTCTCCTCGCACTCATCCGACCGCACAAATGGTGCACCCTTCTGAGTCAACTTGGTCAAGGGTGTTTCAATAGAAGAAAATCCCTGAACAAACCGGTGATAGTAACCTGCCAACCCAAGGAAACTACGGATCTTTGTGGCTGAGGTCGGTCTAGGCCAACTCTGCACCGCCTCTATCTTCTTCGGATCAACCTGAATACCATCACTAGACACCACGTGCCCTAGGAAAGCCATAGATCCAAGCTAGAACTCACACATGGAGGACTTTGCATAAAGCTTCTCCTCCCTCAATCTCTGTAATACCACCCTCAAGTGCTGTGCGTGCTCCTCCTGTCTACGCGAGTACACCAGGATGTCATCAATAAACACGATCACAAATGAATCCAGATACGACCGAAATACACTGTTCATCAAGTGTATGAATGCGGCTGGGGCATTAGTCAGCCCGAAGGACATAACCAAAAACTCATAGTGCCCATATCTAGTCCTGAAAGCCGTCTTTATAATGTCTAAATCCCTAATCTTCAGCTGGTGATAGCCTGAACGGAGATCAATCTTGGAGAATACTTTTTCCCCCTGAAGCTGGTCAAACAAATCATCAATATGGGGTAGAGGATACTTGTTCTTCACCGTCACCTTGTTCAGTTGCCTGTAGTCAATGCACATTCTCATTGTGCCATCCTTCTTCTTCACAAATAATACCGGTGCACCCCACGGTGACACACTCGAACGGATGAACCCCTTATCTAGGAGTTCCTGTAGCTGCTCCTTCAAATCTTTTAACTCTACTGGTGCCATACGATAGGGAGGAATGGAGATGGGCTGCGTGCCCGGCACCAGATCAATACCGAAGTCAATGTCCCTATCCGGTGGCATACCCGGCAGGTCTGCTGGAAACACATAAGGGAAGTCCCTCACAACGGGAACAGAATCAAGACTAGGAGTCTCAGCTCCAACATCTCTCACAAAATCCAAATATGATAGACAACCTTTCCCAACCATCTACTGGGCTTTTAGGAAAGAAATCACCCTGCTGGGTACATAGTCTATCATACCGCGCCACTCAATCCTCGAAACACCCGATATGGCCAATGCGACTGTCTGAGCATAACAGTCTAGAATAGCATGGCACGTAGATAGACAATCCATGCCCAGAATAACATCAAAATCTACCATGCTCAACAGCAACAATTCAACTCGGGTCTCCAGACCCCCAATAGTCACTAAACACGACCGATATACATGGTCTGCCACAATAGTATTGCCCAATAAGGTGGATACATGAACAGGTAACGCAAGACACCCCCCGGGTCGTACCCAAATGATGAGCAAAATAAGAAAACACATAGGAATAGGTAGAACCAGGATCAAATAAAATTGAGGCATCCCGGTGGCGGACTGAAATAATACCTGTGATAATAGCATCCGAAATAATAGCATCTGACCGGCATTGAAGAGCATAGAAACGAGTCTGACCACCCGATCGGTCTCCCCCTATGGGGCGGCCCCTAGCTGCCTGACCCTCACCCCTAGCTGGCAGGGCGGGTGCTAAAGAAGATGGGCCAAAAGACGAGGGCTGACCCCTCAGCTGAGACTGACTACCACGATGCCGAGGACACTGCCTCCACATGTGCCCAAACTCCTCGCACTCATAACAGCTCCCGGGTGCTAAAGAATGGGACTGAAGGTAGCCCCACTCGTCAGAGTGACTGGATGACACACTCGGTCTGGAGGAACCCTGAACAGATGGAGCTCGTGATGAACCCTGAACTGGAAGAGCGCTAAGAGATGGCTGGCTCTGCTGATAACCCTGATGACCTCAGCTGGAAGATGACCCCCGATACTTAGAGCAAGATGACTGAGGAGGCCTGAATGAACGACCTCTGTCCTGCTGGAACTGACCCCTAGACGGAGCACCACTGACGCTACCAGAATCTCGGGGCCTTTTGGCCTCCCTCTCCTCTTTGTCCTGACGGCGAGGCATCTCAATGTCACGAGCAATATCAACTGCATCCTCAAAGGAAATACCTAGAACTCTCTCTCGAGTCATCAGAACATGAAGGTGATAGTTAAGTCCATCTGCAAACCTCTTGATCCTCTCTCTATTGGTCGGAACTATCCAGGAGGCATAACAGGCTAACTTAGAAAATCTCGCCTCATACTGGGTCACAGTCATGTCTCCCTGTCGAAGCCACTCGAACTGCCTACGCAGCTCCTTTCTCTGAGACTGTGGTACCCACTTCTCCAAAAAGATAGTGGAGAACTCCTGCCATGACAATGGTGATGCACCTGCCGGCCTACGCCGCTCGTATGCCTCCCACCATGTGAAGGCAGCCCCAGTGAACTGAAATGCGGTGAATGCTACCCCGCCGGACTCCAAAATCTTTGCCGTCCGAAGCATACGCTGACACTTGTCAAGAAATCCCTGGGCATCCTCGCCCTGAGCACCACTGAAAACTAGAGCCTGGAGCCTACTGAACTGCTCGAGACGACGCTACTTATTGTCTGGCATAGCTGGTACCACAAAATCCTGAACTGGTACAACCGGCTGAGCTGGAGCTGCTCACGATGTCTGTAAACCCTGCACCACCTGCTCCGGTGTGCGAGCAGCGGGGGGGTCTGACTGCCTACCCCTGCCTGAGAAGTAGCTGATGTAGTAGTGGCTGAAACTACCTAGGCTAGGCCAGTGCAAACTGATAGTATCTGAGCCAAGGTCTCCTAGAGACCCGGAATCACAATGGGCACTGCCGGTGCCTGAATAGGTGCTGCTGGAATGTCTGCAGCTGGGGCCTGATCCTGAGCCGAGGCAATTGGTGGGGCAACAGGTGCTGCCCTCGCAGCTCTGCCCCTACCACGACCACGACCACGACCTTGTCCACGACCTCTAGTGGCCTCAGTAGGTGGTACCGGCGGTCGTCTGTCTCATCCTGTAGCGCGGGTCCTCGCCATATGTGAGAGAATAGAACACAAAAGTTTAGTTCTCGGATCAACAAAGTCGCACGACAAGAATTTCAAGAATGTAAAGTTTTCCTATAGGTTCTGTTGCCTCTCGAGGATAAATACAAACGTCTCCATACCGATCCGCGAGACTCTACTAAACCTGCTCATGACTCGTTAGACCTAGTAACCTAGGCTCTGATACCAACTTGTCACGACCCAACTCCCACCTAGTCGTGATGACGCCTCTCGTGAAGACAAGGCCAGCTAACATAACATTAACACCTCATTTTTAACAGTTATAAACACGAATAAGTCTAAAACACGGATAATATAACTATCAATGCGGAATAAAGGTGATAAACAGGGATACCATCCCAACTCCAGCCCGTAATAGGGGTTTCACAAGTCATGAGCTACTAAAGAGTTTAAATAAAATCCTACAAGTCTATATCTAGGGACATAGTCCGAAGGTAAATGAAATATGGAAGATAAGGAAGAAACGGGGCTGTGGACATCGACAGCTACCTTGTCTCTCCGGGTCTGCCTGGTCTGGAAAGAAATCAGCGCTCAGGAACGAACTCTGCTATGCCTGTATCTGCACACATGGTGCAGGGAGTAATGTGAGTACTCCGACCCAGTGAGTAATAAAAATAAATAACGACTGAGAACATAAAATCCCATGAAGGCACAAGTAATGCTATCTCAAGCAGTAAAATCAGATAAACAGTGAAACCAGTGAAATATAGTAAGAAATTCTCCTTGAAAACAGCTAAAACAATTATTCTCAATCAGTAAGAAATGCTCAGAAATCTGCCCCTCGAGCGCAATATAAAACTCTCAGCTCAGTGCCAGCCCCGCAGGCTTAGTATCAATCACACAGTATAACATCAGCCCCTCGGGCTCACTCCTAATCACATGGGTACCCGCGCTTACTGTAAGTGTGCAGACTTCGGAAGAGCTCCTATAGCCCAAGCGCTATCAATAAGGCCTGAAAGCTTGTACACATCAATCCGTGGCCTGAAAGCCCACTCACAATCACTCGAGGTCTGAAAGCCTCCTCTCACATCACTCGAGGCTTGAAAGCCTCCTCACATATCACTCGAGGCCTAAAAGCCTCCTCACATATCACTCGAGGCCTGAAAGCCTCCTCACATATCACTCGAGGCCTGAAATCCTCCTCACATATCACTCGAGGCCTGAAAGCGTCCTCACATATGGCCCTCGGCCTCGATCAGTCCAAAAATAATCAAAAGCCCCTCGGGCATCAGTAAAACAATAATACTCAGCTCAAACAATAGTTCAAATATCAGTTAAAACTCCAAGTTTGAGTAAAATATAGCTGAGTTGATGAAATAGTGTAAATCACATGGACTGGGTTCAAATAGTGAGGAAAACAGTGATGATAATTCATAAAGAGTTCAAACAGTCGACAATAAGCCCCAAATAGGGCAACAAGCCCAAATCATAGTGAACAACAACAAGTCATAGCTAATACGTGGTAAAATATCATCCGGACTGGACCAAGTCACAGTCCCCAATAGTAAATGACCCCGCGCTCGTCATTGTACGCGTGTCTCATCTCAACACAGCACCAAGTTGTGCAAATCCGGGGTCTCAAGCCCTCAGGACATCATTTAAAGTCATTACACACCTCTAGCCGGCCAAAAGTCTAGCTCGATATGCCCTTTCCTCTCGAATCGACCTCCTCATGCGTCAAATCTGACCAAAACCACAAGGAATACATCACAATAGGCTAATGAATCATAACCCAATCGAAAAGACTCGAAAAATATCAAAAATCACGAAGTTGGAAAAACCCAAGCCCCGAGCCCACTTCTCAAAAAATTACAAAATTCACATCACCGGATTCCTTGTCTCGCCATGAGTCTATACATATCAAATTTATCAAAATCGGAGTCCATTTGGCCCTTCAATTTCCATTTTTAAATCCCTATGTTTTCAAGCCCTAGCTTCACCCTCTTTTGATAAATTTCAACCCATTTTCATGCTAAATCTAAGATAATTTCATGTATTTAGGTCAAGGGACTTACCTCCAATCACACCAAGTCGAAATCCCCCTTCAAATCTGTCCAATAGCTCTCAAGATCGTTTAAAAATGGTGGAAATAACATAACCCTCGCGGAGCAAAAATGAATATAAAACTCCTACTGGCTTTAGGGGTTTCTGCTTCTGCGGTTTCCACGCCCACTTCCGCGTAACCGCTTTTGCGGTTTTTGTCCGCTTATGCGGAATTTCATTAAATCACCAGGGCCGCTTCTGTGACACAATTTCCCGCTTCTGTGAAATCTCACCTCCATGCCCAAACCACTTCTGCGACTTCGTGTCTACTTCTGTGGACTCGCTTAGGCGAAAATACTTCCGCTTCTGCGAAACTTCCCAACTCAGCCTTAAACCGCTTATGCGACCTATCCCTCGCTTCTACGGTCCATTTCCGCAGAAGCGAGCATACCAGATACAAACAAACATCTGCCACTTTCTCAACTTGAATTTCATCCCGTTAGCCATCCGAAATCACCCCGAGGCCTCCGGGACCTCAACCAAAGGCACCAACACATCTTAAAACATTATTCAAACTTTCTCAAATCATCAAAACACCTCAACTAATACCGAAATCATCGAATTACACCGGATTCAAGCCTAAGTTTTCTTAAGACTTCCGAAATACACATTCGATCAAAAACCCGACCAAGACACCTCCGAATGATCTGAAATTTTGCACACATATCCAAAATCACCTAACAAAGCTACAGAAACTCTCGAAATTCTATTTCAACCCTCGGATCAAAATCTCACCTATCAACCGGAATTCGCCAAAATACTAACTTCGCCAATTCAAGCCTAATTCTACACCGGACCTCCAAAATCAATTCCGATCACACTCCTAAGTCACAAATCATTCCCCGAAGCTATCCGAAGCACCGGAAATCGCATCTGAGCCCTATAACTAAATAGTACTTCCGGTTGACTTTTCTAAAACAAGCTTTCCTTAAAGAGACTAAGTGTCTCATTTCCATCTAAAACCAATCCAATTCAACTCGATCACCTCAAATACCGATAATGAAGCATAGAGAAACATAATATGGTGGAAACAGGGCGGTAACTCACGTGACGAAGGGCCGGGTCATCACAGACTTTTAGTTTATGAATTGAACTTTTAGGATATGAATTAACTAATTTAATTTATTCTTGCTTTATTTATATAGATGGAACATTGTACTTGGATGTACAATAGAAATTATCCTAATCGGCGGGGATTGCGGGAGGATTTTGTACAAGGGTTTGATGAATTTGTTAGACATGCAATTGTCACTTTCGCCATACATAAATCAAGGGGTAACTAGGTGCCACTGTGTTAGGTGCGACTGTATGAAGTTTGGAAAATCGGAGGAAGTTAAGGTTCATCTTTATAGTAAGGGGTTTATAGCGAATTACTTTGTGTGGACTAGTCATGGAGAGATCGATGGTAGCCATGGGATATTTTATAACATAGTTGTGGGTGAAAGTAGTAGGTCGGTGAAGAATACAAATCGTGATTCTAGAATTCATGATATGGTTGTGGATGCACTTTGGGGGTGAGCCCAATGAAAATGTTGAACAAACTCCTAATGATGACGCAAAATATTTTTATGAAGCTTTGGAGGAAGCTAGTCATCCACTACGTAACGGAAGTTTGCACTCTGAGTTGTCTATTGCAGTTATATTACTAAGTATGAAATCTCATTGGAATATTTCTCAAATAGCCATGGACTCCTTCATTGACCTTATGCGTGAACTAGTTAGCCCTGATATCGAATTACCTGGTGATTTCTTCAAGGCAAAGAAATTAGTTTCTAAGTTAGTACTTTTGTCAATGGGAATATGGTCGCTATCAAGTCGATGCATTATTTACCTGTTATGCCTAGGTTAAAGAGGTTATGTGCGTCGATGAGTTCTGCTCCTTATATGAGATGGAACTTTGAAAATAGAAGACTACCTGGTGTTATGTGTCATCCTTCAGATGGAGAAGCTTGGAAGCACTTTGATAGAACATATTCAGATTTTGCTAATGAACCCAGGAATGTTCGATTAGGTTTGTGTGCAGATGGCTTCACGTATTTTTCTGTATCTGCTACACCATATTCATGTTGGACTGTCTTTCTAACACCTTATAATCTACCACCCGAGTTGTGCATGACTAGTCCATATATATTCTTAAATTATATTATCCCCGGTCCATGTAATCCGAAAAGTTTGATTGATGTATATTTGCAACCTTTGATTGATGAGCTAAAACAATTGTGGTACGATGATGTTAAAATATATGACATATCGACCAAGAAGAATTTCATTTTGCGTGCTAATTTAATATGGACAATTAACAATTTTCCTGCGTATGGAATGTTGTCTGGGTGGATGACTATTGGGAAGCTAGCTTGTCCTTACTGCATGGAAAATAGTAAAGCATTCACTTTGAAAGATGGCCGAAAGCAATCATGGTTTGATTGCCATCGTCAATTCTTGCCTCCTGATCATGAGCTTAGAAGGTTGAAAAATGCATTCAAAAAGAATAAAATGGAATATGATTTCCCACCTCCGATACTTTCAGGTGAGGAAATTTGGGAGAGGGTCCAGACCTTCAGTAAAGTTACTGAAGCTCCACCTTATAGATTCCCCGGATACAGTGTTACTCATAATTGAACGAAATAGAGTATATTTTGGGAGCTGCCTTATTAGAAGGATAATCTTCTCCGTCACAACCTTGATGTCATGCATATTGAGAAGATCTATTTTGACAATTTGTTCAACACAGTGATGGATGTTAAAGGTAAGACAAAGGATAACCCGAAGGCTAGAATTGACTTAGAAGAATATTGCAGGCGGCCTGAATTATACTTGCAGACAGCAAACAACGGGAAGGTGTTCAAGCCCAAAGCAAGTTACAGATTCACTTTGGAGGAAAGACGGCAAATTTGTGATTGGATGACGAAATTGAAGATGCCTGAGGGTTATGCGTCGAATTTTGGGAAAAAGGTTGATATGGAGGTAGGGAAGTTGAGCCATTTGAAAAGTCATGACTGTCATGTTTTCATGGAGACATTAGTGCCTATTGCATTTTCTGGTTTGCCTGAAAGAATCTGGAAACCCATCACAGAGATTAGTTTGTTTTTCAAAGACTTGTGTTCTTCCACATTAAG
>MU776065.1:18402-33892 GCA_026770625.1 Nicotiana glauca | reverse complement strand
GAATTATAGAAAATGAGGAAGAAGAATCAACTGATGAAGCTCAAACTAGTGAGGAAGAAGAATTCTCGGACGAGGAACTATACGTCGATCAGCTTTAAAAAGTTTGTTTCTTTAATAACTCTCATTAATAGCTAGTTTCTTTATATGTTTCAATCTAACTATGTATTATATTATGCAGATGACAGGCAAGGGTCGAGGTACCAGTGATCCTACTGGTTCTCGGGGTCGAGAAAAGGCTAGGAAACAAAAGAGGAGGGTAGAAGATACTACTCAATACCTTCATGTCTCTTCACAGATGCCTGTGCCTATGCCTATGGCTGAGCCTCCAACCCAGGGCTATTCTGAGCTACTAGCACATCACCAACCCTAGACCTTCGTGTAGACGCCATGTCTTTTTTCACAGGGCCATAGGACTGTATGAGCTACATACATCCAACCTGTCTCACTGCCACATAGATCGCATCCATCAGCAGCTCATGGATCGCATCGATCCCTGTCACATCCACATGGATCACAGCCATCCGTGTCACAGCCACACGGGTCATAGCTATCTGTGTCTCATCCATTTGCGGCCCATACAGCTATGTCGAACTCCCAGGGCTCGCATTCCCAGGGCTCGCATCCATCTTCATCTGGGACTCCATCTATTGCAGGCCTTCGCCTGCGAGGTACTTGCTCTGACCCCCTACACCTTCCACACATTCCTCCGATGTACATGCTTCGGACAATGATGTTGATGATGACGGGGAGGTGCATTATGATGAATATGGCAGGATCATCATAGTCCCTAAGGGTGACGGGTAAGAGTTATTTGTTATTTTTACTTTTTTTTTGTTTCGTACAGTTTTACTAAGATATTAATGTATTTTTTATTAAATTGCGAGTTCATCCCTAGTAATATTACTACAAGGATCATCACCAAAGCCACCGGAAAGCTTTATGATGGTCCTTATGTGACTTGGCGTGAATTCTCATTCGCTATCAAGGAGGCAATATTCAATCAATTTAAGGTATAAATGTTCTTTTAAGAAGTATAATTATTTATATTTATGATATTTCAATCTAAATATGTATTATAGAATATAGCTTAGCTTATATATATCGAATTATATTTAATTTAGATAATATTATATCGAATTTAGCTTATATATAACGAATATAGCTTTTATATATATTCGATAAAAGCTTAGTGCATTAATACATAATTAATAAAAAGTTAAGCGCATTAATACTTAGCTTTTATTAGCTAAAGCACTAATACTTATTGCATAGTGTGTGTGTGTGTGTGTGTGTATATATATATATATATATATATATATTAGCTAATGCACTAATATACTATATTATAAGCAGTTAATGCACTTAACTTTTGAATTATTATTAGCTAATAAAAGCTAAGTATAATATATAGAATATAGGTTTTATGATATTTCTATCTAAATATGATATTTTCATATAATACTTGACTTTTGAAATACAGAGCAAGTGTGTATGGGGACACCGCTATGGCGCAGAAGTGGGTGCAAATTTCCATCTAAAAGCTCGAAAGCGGTTGTCCCATTGTTTCTCCAAAGCTAGGCGGTTGAACCAGAAGCCTGGCTGGTTGCTTCAGGATTTATGGGATGATTTGCAAAGGCAATGGATTACAGCAGAGTTCTTACAGAAGAGCAAAAAAGGAAAGAAATCCCGGGTATCTAAGAAGGGAGGATCCTTGCATACTGGAGGTGCGATCATCCTAGGGACGATAAAACGAAAAATGGTACATAATTGCTTAATTTATTTTAATTTTCAAAGTATATGTATTTTGTTTATTAACTAAAATTTATGAGTTTTCAGGAAAAAAAGTTGGGGCGTCCGATGAACCAAGATGAGCTCTTCAAGGAGACTCATATTTTAAAGAAGAAAGAGACGGACTAAGAAAGGTGGGTCGAGGGCCGAGCCTCGACTGTACATGTAAGTTTTCACTTTTCATTAAGAATTTTGATTTACTTTTATATAAATTTTGAAATAGTAATTCAATGTAATTTTTCTTATAGGGTCGCTTCACAGCTGAAGTGGAGCAATTCATACACAGTCAGCCACCTAATGAGTCGGGCGCGCCAATCCAATTATCGGACGAGGATGTTGAGAGAATGTGGACGCAGGCTGCTGGCGGTCCAAAATGGGGGAAGGTATACTGGCTTCCTAATAAGAAATTTCATCGCTATAAGTGTGGAATGCAAGGAATAGGGACTTCCTCCCATGCCGATCAACTTGATAGGGAGAGCCTCTCCTCTATGCGGGAGACTGTACAAAAGCTCCCATCCGAGCTAGAAACCGCCAAGGAGAGAGAAAGGCTTAGAGATATGCAGTACTCTGGCATGCAAGCTCAGTACAAGGGCATGCAAGAGCAGATCAAATCTCTCCTAGCTTCTGGCAGTTTTTCAATTCCCCGGTCTCGTGAGTCATCGCCAGAGGCTCGCATTCCCCGTGATCGTTCTTCCCATCCTCCACAAATAGCCCATTCTAGATACCGTCATGGTAAAGAAAGTTCATCAGACGGTGATGATAATGATGTACTGAACAATCTTTGGACTTATTAGCTTATACTAGACAAATACAATCGGTTTTCGAATGGTTTTGTAATAATATTTAACTTATTAGTTTGGTTAGCTTAAAGTATAAAGTTCTATTGAACTTTATACTTTGTTTGTTATAATGTTGTTATTGTGTTGTTGTTGTTGTTGCTTGTTGTTGTTGCTTTTTAGTTGTTGTTGTTGCTTGTTGTTGTTGCACTTGGCATAAAATGCCTATTTACGAATTTTGGTAAGCTGGCATGTGGTGTAGCTACCAAACCAGGCAGTTTCTGCCAGCAATATACCAAAAAAAGCGACCAACTTTGGTCGCTATTTGGTCGCTTTTCTATTAAAAAAATAATTTTTTGGTAAATAGCGACCAAGGCTGGTCGCTATATAACCCAGGTTTCAAAAAAAAGCGACCAACTTTGGTCGCTATTACCCAAAAAATTAACAATTTTTAGAAAAATAGCGACCAAAGTTGGTCACTGATTACTAAAAAAAAATCAATTCATGAAGTTAGCGACCAACTAAAAAATATAATATTTTTTACAGAGCATAGTTGGTCGCTATTTTATGATTAATAATTATAAAAAAAACATAATTTACATAAAGAGACCAACTTTGGTCGCCAAAATTATAATATTAAAATATTGTAGCGACCAAAGTTGGTCGCTATTTTCTTTACCTTGAAAATTTTGTCCTTTTACCTGAGAGACCAAAGTTGGTCGCTAAACTTTGGTCCCTAAGGTAAAGAGACCAGCTTAATATGGACCAGGCGGTTTTTGGTCGCTTTTTGGCCAATAAGCGACCAACTTTGGTCGCTTTTTCTGGATTTTTAGTAGTGTATTTTTCTCTGCAATACTCTTCTTTTCTTTTATTATTTCATACACATTATCTATTTGACTCAAAAGTTATTGAACACTTTCCGAGCAAATCAATCAAAAGAAAATGAAGGGGTAAATCGTAATCGAAGATAGTAAGACCCTAAGAATTACCAATAACCAGTTTTAGCAGTAATAGTATGTGTGAGAGAGAGATAGAGAGAGAGAGAATGTTAGAGACATGAGAGAGAACAAGAGAGCTTGTAAAATGGTCAATGTTTGCTTTACAGTGCTTGGATCCTCTTTATATAGTAAGGGATCCTTCTTTAAATATTAAAGGACAGAGGCTAAGTACATACTATAGAGGAGCCGATGAGAGCATATAGTCGTCCCTCCTGCTATGCCTGAGTTGTGCTTCTGTCTTGGCTTGCGCATGTTCAGCGGTTGGTCGTGCTGGTTTAGGGACATGGTTGGTCAAATTCGACCCCATACAGTTAGTCGCTCCATTCGTTGGGGTCGCAGCGAGGTGCGTCCTCGATGGACAGAATCAGCGTCCTCGTTCAGGGAGAGTTTGACTTTGCCCGAAAGCTGTGATGTGACAATTAGGTGACAACACTAGTAACTGTTAGAGCACCGAAACGAAATACCTTTCCTCTGTGTGACGTCAGAACTCGCATGCATCATCATTGCGCCTATTCTCGAGGCAATGAAATAGGTACTTTGGCGCTTGGTTTCCCACACCGATTCGAAATCTGTCTCTTCGATTCTCGTGCTACCCAACCCTATAAATAGGGGAAGGGTTTAACCTGATGCAAACTTTGATCATTTGCAAGAACTTTCTAACTCTTCAGCATCTGTTCTCATATTCCGGTACTTTTCCTTTGGTCGGAAATTCCTTTCTTCTTTGTTGTGCCACGTGCAATTCTCTCTCGAACTGAATCATGCCTAAATCTCGAAAAGACGATAAGAAGGTCCCGGAGGCTACCCCATCGAACGTACCACCTCCTTCAGATGGCAGCGAGGAAGGGGAAGGAGAAGATATTAGCCCTCTTACAGTGGAAGCGCTGCTACCAAAATGTCTCTTATCCCGAAATGATTTTCATAAAGACTCTCCCGCGCTACCTCCTGAATGGTCTGAGTTGCTGCAAGATCATTTAGATGATCTTTGCATGAGGTACGACATTTCCACTCATGTGGAGATGGTTCTAGCGGGGGAGGATCATGTAGATGTCCATAGACCAGGGTACTGAACCTTTTACGAATACCCCTTCTTGATCGGCTCTGACCACCCTATTTTCCCTTGGGCGGAGGAGCTCTGCCGCTTTTATAACGTGTGCCTGGATCAACTTACGCCATATACCTTAAAGGTACTTCGAATACTGACCAAATACGCGGAGCTGGTCGGATGTGAGGTCTTTATCCATCACCTCTTGCAATGTTCAGTGCTAGTTACCCGAGAGGGACCATGCATTTGAGAAGCTGAGGTACGAAGGGGTTGGTGGTCCAAACCGATGACCGAGCTAGTCATGGGTTTTGGCATAAATACTTCTTTATCAGGACCGAGCACGTGGTCTCTAATCCTACCGGGTTCCCAGAGAAGTGGAATTTGAAGCGTGAGTATTACAACTCGTTGAGTTCTTCGTTACTTGTGACTTTTGCGATTTTGACTTTTCTTTTGCAGCCATTGCTCACTTGCCCGGCTCGTCACCGGCCTCAGGATGTGGGTTGTCAACTTACTGCCTTATGCGGAGGAGACCCGTACGTGGCCTGCCTTCATGCAGCGTTATGGCCCCATAGCCTCTTCAGGTAGAGTTCTGATTTTTATTTTACGGGTTTTGCAAGTTTTACTGACTTGTCCATTTCTATGACGACAGGACGGAGTGCTCCTAGGAAGAGGGCGGCTGTCCCTACTTCCAAGCGGTCCAACGCTGCCTCGGATACTCCTGATATATTATATGAGTCTGTCTGAGGGGACCTCCCCGTAGCTCCTGTGTAGGGGGTCGCATCTGCGACAACGAAAGTGAGGGGGTCGACATCATCAGTACCGGCCCCGCAACCCACAAACGAATCTCTTGAGGGCGAAGAATCGTTGGAGAGAAAAAGGAGGAGGCTTGAAACGGACAAGGGGGTAGCTATGTAAGCTGAAGGAAGTGGGGCATCCCGATCGGCACCCAGACCTATGTTTATGGCCGTCGCCATCCTATTCGGGAGGTCGGCCCATCAGAGGAGTGCTGCTCTCGGTACTAGCTTGGTGTATGCCGTTGATGGGGGCTCGATGACAAATGTTGATGGAGAGGGCAAGGGGTTGAGAAATCAGATTCTGAAATTGCCTAGGAGGACGTGGACGAGATCGTAAGGGGCCTTACCCATGTAGAGATGATGACCGATCGGTCCGACCGTTGTATTGTGATTTAGGGGGCTTATAGTCTGTTGCTGAACAGCGAGAAGGGTGCTCAGCCCTTACTCTGTTATGCGCCGCCCCTGAGAGCGAGACGCTCAGTGCCGTGAATGATGCTGAACTATCATGAAGGGTCGCTGGTATGGCTTTACTATCACGAAGGGTCAAAATGTATATATATTTTTTGTTGTGATATAAATTTCATTTTTGTTGCTTTTCTGCTTGTTGTTTTTCCTTTTTTTGGTACTTAGCCTCCGTAGAGGTGGTGTTTGTTGCTTGTCGAAAACATCGTCATGGTTTGAGCGAGGTCGACTCGATGTCGGCGGCCTTAGCCATTAGGATATTGCTTTGACTTCGTCAAAGTATTATCCGTTGTAGTCGAACAAGATCGATGGCCTTGGCCATTAGGATGTTGCTTCGACTTTCGTCTAAGTGTTATCCGTCGTAGTCGAACGAGGTTGATGGACTTGGCCATTAGGATGTTGCTTCGACTATCGTTGAAATGTTACCCGTTTTAGTCGAACGGGGTCGATGGCTTTGGCCATTAAGACGTTGCTTCGACTGTCGTCAAAGTGTTATCCGTCGTATTCGAACGAGGTCAATGGCCTTGGCCATTAGGATGTTGCTTCGACTGTCATCGAAGTGTTATCTGTCGTGGTCGAACGAGGTCGATGGCCTTGGCCATTAGGATGTTGCTTTGACTTTCATCGAATTATTATCCGTCGTAGTCGAATGAGGTTGATGGCCTTGGCCATTAGGATGTTGCTTCGACTGTCGTCAAAGTGTTATCCGTCGTGGTCGAACGAGGTCGATGGCCTTGGCCATTAAGATGTTGCTTCGACTATCATCGAAGTGTTATCTATCGTAGTCGAACTATGTCGATGGCCTTAGCCATTGGGATGTTCGCTTAGTGGAGACCTGTTCGTAGAATGGAGATTACTTTCGTTTGTGCAGTGGAGATTTTTGTTCGTTTAATGGAGAGATTCTGTTCATACAATGGAGAAATTCTGTTCATACAATGGAGAAATTCTGCTCATACAGTGGAGACGTTCTATTCATACAATGGTAAATAATTAGTGTAGTCCCTTAATTATATTGGCTTGGAGGCCGTGTCGACTGGTCGATGTGATGAATTTGCACCCTGATACCACCGGGTATCCACTTCGCCGCCTCGTTAAAAACCCCTCCAAGAAAGCCCAGTTGGGACAAAACTCGGAGCAGGGAAAAAGAGTACGAGTAGGGAGATGCCTTTTTAGTAGTGGATGTGTTTGAGGTGGGCAACGTTCCAATTGATTTGGAGTGTCTTTCCCTCCATTATTTCTAATTGGAATGCTCCTTTGTTCGCCGCTCCTATGATTTTGTATGGTCCGTCCTAGTTGGTTCCCAATTTTCCCTCATTCGGGTCTTTTGATGCCAATGTTTTGGCTTTGAGGATATAGTCCCCCACTTTTAGCGATCTTACTTTGGCTTTCTTGTTGCAATATCTTTCTGCCTGCTATTTTTGGGCTATCATTCTTATATATGCCATGTCTCTTCATTCTTCGGCTTCGTCTAGATCTTGATATCTGTTTTCGTCGTTGTCTCCCCTGCTGGTATGTGAATATCTCATTCTTGGTTCCTCGATTTTGATGGGTATAACTATATCGGATCCGTAGACCAGTGAGTACAACGTTTCTTCTGCGTTGGATTTGGGCGTGGTCCGGTATGCCCACTATACTTTAGGTAGTAATTCGGCCCATAGCCCTTTAGCTTCCTCGTGCTTCTTTTTAAATATGTTCAATATCGTCTTGTTGGAAGATTCGGCTTGGCCGTTAGCGGCGGGATGAGATGGAGTGGAGAGTATCCGCTTGATGTGCCATTTCTCGAAGAACTCCGTCGTCTTCCTACCGATGAACTGGGGGCCATTGTCACAACTAATTTCTTTGGGGATGCCAAAATGGCATATGATGTTTTTCCATATAAAGGCGATGACTTCCTGCTCGCGTATCTGTGCGTACGCACCTGCTTCTAACCACTTGGAAAAATAGTCAATCAAAAATACAAGAAAGCGTACCTTTCCTCGTCCTGCTGGTAGAGGGCCAATTATATCCATTCCCCACATTATGAAGGGCCATGGCGAGGTGACTGAGTGGAGAAACTCCCCCGCTTGGTGTATCATGGGGGCATACTTTGGCACTGTTCGCACCTTCGAACATAATCTGTCGCCTCTTTTTTCATGGTAGGCCAGTAGTAACTGGCACGGGTGAGGCATCGAATGAGGGTGTAATTTCCTGCATGGGTGCCGCAGTGGCCCTCATACACCACTTCTAATACTTGTCTCGTTTGACGCGGCCCGAGGCACTTAGCAAGAGGAACGCCAAACGTTCTCTTATAGAGGTCATGATTTATCAGGCTGTATTAGGTGGCTTGTGCGCAAAGCTTCTTGGCATCTTTTTTATTGCGTGGGAGTGTTATGTCCTGCAGATAGGATACCAACTGGTTGCGCTAGTCCCAAGTTAGATTTAAAGAGAATACCTCGATGTGGTCGATGGCCGAATGGAGGAGGGTGACCATGCTTTCTTTGTTGATATTCTTGGTAGCCGCAGCCAGTTTAGCTAAGCCATCTGCCTCGACATTCTGTGCCCTGGGGATTTTCTCGAAGCGACACTCGTCGAACTCAGACATCAGTTTATGGATCTCTGATTGGTATTTTTGTAGCAGTTGTTCTTTGATTTGGTAAGTCCCGGTGACTTGATTTACGATGAGTTGGGAGTCGCAGTGGAGGATAAGTCGACGGGCCCCGTATTTGATGGCCAACTTCATACCTACAATCACAGCCTCATACTCGGCCTCGTTGTTAGTCATCTCGGGGCATCGTATGGACTAGCAAATTATTTCACTGGTGGGGACTTCGAGGACAAGTCCCAGTCCCAATCCCGAGGTATTCGCAGCGCCGTCAGTGTAGAGGGTCCAGAGGTCAGTGTGGGCGGAGGCGCAGAAGGCCTCTTGCTCTACCTCTGGCAATATTCCCGCACTAAAGTCGGCAAGTACTTTCGACTTAATGGCAGTTCTTGGGTGGTAGGTTATGTCATGCTCACTGAGCTATATGGCCCATTTGGTGAGCCTACCCAAGAGTTCGGGTTTATGCAGGATGCCTCTCAGGGGGAAAGTTGTTATTACCTTTATGGGGTGGCATTGAAAATAGGGTCCAAGTTTCCGTGAAGCTATGGCCAGTGCCAGAGCCAGTTTCTTGAGGTGTGGGTACCGCGTTTCGGCATCTATTAAAGTTTTGCTGATACAATAAATAGGGGATTGGGTACCTTTGTTTTTGTGGACCAAGACCGCACTGATGGCAACTTCAGACACTGCCAGATACACCAGGAAACACTCGCCTGGGTTTGCTTTGATGAGCAATGGCGGTGAAGATAGATATGCTTTTAGTTCCTTAGGGCCTCGATGCACTCCTCGTTCCATTGTAACCCATGATCTTTCCTCAGTACGCTGAAGAACTTATGGCATTGGTTAGAGGACCGTGAGACAAATCTTGATAGTGCGGTAATTCGCCCCGTTAATTTCTATACTTGCTTCTTGCTGTTCAAAACCTCAGGTATCGTGTCTATGGCCTTGATCCGATCCGGGTTGACTTCGATACCTCGTTGTGATACGAGGAAACCTAGGAATTTTCCCGAGGCCACACCGAAGGCGTATTTTTTTGGGTTCAACTTCACCCTGTACTGCCTCAATATCTCGAAGTCTTCTATCAAATGGTCGATATGGTTCTCATTTTTTGTCGATTTTATTAACATGTCGTCAATATAAACCTTTATTGTCTTGCCGAGCTGTTCCTTGAACATCTTGATGACCAACCTTTGGTATGTTGCACCCGTATTTTTGAGCCCGAAGGGCATCACTTTATAGCAGTATGTCCCTTGGTGGGTAATGAAAGTTGTCTTCTCTTGATCCACTTCGGCTATCAGGATCTGGTTGTAGCCGGAGTAGGCATCCAAGAAACTTAGTAGTTCGTGCCCTGCGGTTGCATCGATCAGCTGGTCAATGTGGGGCAATGGGAAGGAGTCTTTTGGGCATGCCTTGTTCAGGTCGGTGAAGTACACTCACATTCTCCATTTCTCATTTTTCTTTTTAACCATGACAACATTAGCGACCCATTGCGGGTATTTCAATTCTCTAATGGAACCGTTGGCTAATAATTTATCAACTTCTTTACTGACCGCCTCATTGATTGCGTCGTTGAATTTCCTTCTTATCTGCCGTACGGGCGGATAGAGTGAGTCGATGTTTAGCTTATGAGTGGTGATTTCTTTTGGGATTCCCGACATATCTGAATATGAGAAGGCAAACAAATCTGCATGGTTAGTTAAAAATTCGTGGTACTTACTTGGGTCGAAGAGGTTGTGCCCGATGTAGGCTTTCTTTGAATTGTCTGTGTCATCCAGCTGGACTGGGTCGAGGTCCTCGACTCTCGCTTTGCAAGCCTCTATGACATCTGGGTCTCTGATGACTTCTGCTGTCGGGTTGATTTTAGTTCCCGACATGGCTGATTGCTATGCTTCCGCACTTGCTCCCTTCAGTTTTTTGGTATGTATACAGACTTGGGAGATCTGGTAGCATTCCTGGGCAGTACGTGGATCGTCTCAAATATTGAATATCCCCTATGGGGTGGGAAATTTTATTACCTGGTAGAAGCTCGAGGGAACAGGTCGCATGGTGTGTATCCAAGGACACCCTATAATGGCGTTGTAAGCCATTTCCTGACTCATGACGTGGAATGTGGTTTCCAGCATAACTCCCCCTACCAAGACTGGCAATGATATTTCTCCGGAGGTCCGCTCCACTGCATTGTTAAAACCCGTTAGTGTTATGCAACGCGGTATTATCTTATCTTTGAGCCTCATTTGTATAAGGAATCTTGGATGGATAATACAGGCGCCTTCTATCGTCTACCATAATTCTTTTCATCTCAGTATCAGTGATACTAAAGTTATAACTAAAGCATCTTAATGAGGAAAAGACAAACCGTCGGTATCAGAATTATCGAAGGTGATACTGTCTTCGAAGTCATCATACCGTTCGTGAGCGATTGTGTGCTTCAACTTGTGTGTGGTGGTGAACTTTACATGATTGATTGCTGAGTCATCGCTGCCACCGACAATCATCTGTACAGTGCGTGCTGGAGAAGGTGGTTTTGGTGGTCCTTGGGACTGGTCGCGTCCTCTGGGGAAATTTGCCCTTCCTTTATCGCTAAGCAGCTCCTCCAGTTGTCCTTGGTTCAGAATTCTGACTACCTCTTATCGTAGACCTATGCAGTATTTGGTCTTGTGTCCTCGTTCATAATGGAATTCTCATAGGACGTTCGACCTCCTTACACTAGGATCTGATTTCATTTTTTGCGGCCACTGCACCTTTGTGCCCAGCTTCTCCAGTGCGTACACTATTTATGAAGGGGAGACACAAAAGTTATGAGCAGATAATAATGACATACCTCTTTCATTTCGAAGCGGGGCGACATGTCATTGCATGACATCCGGATACCTCGGAGGAGGCGGGTTAGGAGTTCTGACGTAAGGCTGATGTCTTTCTTTACTGAAGCGTAGGGGTTGTTCCCATCGCCCGTCGTTGCGTCTCTCCCTCCTTACCTCTGACTGTACTGACATTAGTCGCTGGGTCAGACCATTAAGATCATCTTCGTCTGCTCTTACTTCGGCACAGTAGGCATTATGGATCTCTTCCCACGTGGTGGGGGGTACTTCATGAGTCGGTTGAGCAACTTTTTCGTTGCTTTTGATCCGTCTCTATTCAGCCCATTTTGGAAAGCTGCGACTGCCATTCCTTCTAATACGTTTTGTAGTCTCATTCTTACCTTGTTGAATCGGGCCAGGAAGTCCCTGAGTCCTTCGCCCGTTGTTTGCCTGATGGCAAAGATGTCGTTGACCCTAGCTCCGGCCTTCCTTTCTCCTGCATGAGCGGTGGCGAATTTGTCTGCCATTTCTTTGAACGTGTATATTAATCTAGCTGGTAGTTGAGAGTACCATGTTAACTCCCCTCCTATCAAAGTTTCACCAAACTTTTTCACCAGCACGCACGGTACTTGTTCTTTTGATAGGTCATTGCCTTTTACGGCGGTCACGTAATGAATCAGATGGTCTTCCGGATCCTTGATCCCGTCATATATTTTCAAGTATGGTGGCATCTTGAAGGTTTTTGGGATTGGGTGAGGAGCAGCTTCTTCACTATACGGTTGTTCGACGAACCTCCCCACATCGCGTTTCGGCAGTAGTTTAGGGGCGCCAAGAATTTTGTACACCCTTTCCTGGTGTTCTTTCATTTGATCATGAAGCGCTTTATTCTCATTCTCCATTTTTTCCATTTTCTTAAGGATGGTTGCGAGTGCACCATCACTGGAGTTGGTATCGGTTTGGGCGTTATTTGTTCGTACAATACTAGGCTCACCGGTAGCGGCTATGATTTCTACCGTTGACGAATCTTTGATATTTCCTTGGGGTGGTTTCTCGAGCATGCTACTTAGAGTGTTTGTCAACCATTCCTCTAATAGCTTTTTGACTGTTGGGGGTGTTTCCTTGGCTGCAGATGTAGAGGCCTCTCTTTCACGCAAAATCATCAAATCTTTGAGTAAAAAGGGTGAGATCTCCCCTCTGGTACACTATTGGGTGTTGTATTTGTGGTATTTTCTCTACCGGCTTTGTTGAGGGGGGCCTATAAGGTTGGTTGCGAAAACTGCTATCATCTTCGGCCTTGATTCCTTCTCTGCCATTTGTTAGTTTTTATGGAATTTGAAGGACATCGATCGTTGTTTTAGGTATCCTAGGTGTGAACTATGATTCCGATTACCGAAATCCCCACAGACGGCGCCAAATTATTTGACTCAACAGTTATCGAATACTTTTCGAGCAAATCAATCGAATGAAAATGAAGGGGTAAATCGTAATTGAAGATAGTAAGACCCTAGGATATTACCAATAAACAGTTTTAGCAGTAATAGTATGTATGAGAGAGAGAGATAGAGAGAGAGAGAATGTTAGAGAGATGAGAGAGAACGAGAGAGCTAGTAAAATGTTCAATGTCTGCCTTTTACAATGCTTGGATCCTCTTTGTATAGTAAAGGATCCTTCTTTAAATATTAAAGGACAGAAGCTAAGTACATACTATAGAGGGGCCAACGAGAGCATAGAGTCATCCCTCCCGCTACCCCTGAGTCGTGTTTCTGTCTTGGCTTTTGCATGTTCAGCGGTTGGTCGTGCTGGTTTGGGGACGTAGATGGTCATATTCGACCCCATACATTATCAACACGAGACTCTAATTAATTGAGTAGAAGCTTTGGGATTGAGCATAATGATTGTCAATTGTTCCATGAACTTCCTTCATGATTAAATTCTGAATTTAAGGAAAGTATTTTACTTTATTTTTCTCTTTCAAACTCTTGAAACTCTATACTATGATTTTAAATACAAGAAAATATAATAAATTTTGATTATAACTCTAATACAGTTTGTAAGAAATTATAACCACCCGAAGTGATAAAATTTCTATGTCTTTTTGTGATCAAATTCATGTATGATTATGGGCACAAAAAGTGAAAACTCGTCTCATTGAATTTGCTTCTTTCTCTTTCCCTCAAGAGAATGTGTTAACAATATTTCATAAGTCTGAAAGAAGACAAAATTATTACCGTAGAGGTATCAATGGAATGTGGACATGCCAATAGACGAAATTATAATCGTCAACATTGTAGTAACAAGAACAATAAGAGTTGTCAAAATAATCCTTCACTCTGTGAAATTAATATTTGTCATCGATTTGACATGAGATACTGTAAAGCACATACAGATGATTATGGTCCATTCGTGATGTGAATGTGATAATATGTGATTTATGAATACTTATTCATCCTCGAAAGAATATGAACTTGCTCGTGATAGTGAATATGCAACACTCACCTCTAGAAGAGGTTTGAGATGAAATAAGAAAATAATTTCATTTCATGAATGGTCATTGATCATGTACCTATTGTGATTATTCAAAGTATTATAGCAATGCAATTATTATGTGGCAAAAGTAATAGAAGCAACATATCGTGCCTATAATGATTTTGACCATGACCATAATGGTATAACTTTCTCCTTGAAAGAGATATTTACCGTATGAATATTGATGAATATGTGGTAGTACCAAATTAACAGAGAGTTCTAGAAGATCCAATTATTACAATTTTGGAGGAATAAAATTGATTTTCAATAAGGCGTTGTGTTGTAGTAAATTTCAAAGAAACTTAATTGAGTTTCTAAAGTTTTCGCGGAAGCGGTTGGTTAAATTGAGACTATAAATAAATGAAAGATTTTAATATCTTTTAGTACTACAACTTATAATGGGGTAATATGTATGTGAAAAGCTACCCACTTTATTCTCCAGTTTGTACTATATAAATAAAAGAATACCACAATAAAGTGGATGTTTATTGATATAAAAACTCATATCATAATAAACTTGGAGTATTTTTATAATTTCACACGTACGTCATGGTGTAAACATAAAGTTATTGTTAATTTTTTCAGTTGACACAATTGGTTTAGCCATGCTAATTTAAGCATGATGTGCAAAAATAAAAGATAATTCACATGGTAAATATTTAAAGAACTACAAAGTTCTTTACGAATTCTCTTACGTTGCTTGTTCTCATTAACTAATAGACCAACTAAAATTGGGATTGAATCCCATGAATTCTGAAAATATCAAAGGTAAATATGGGCTCATTCACCTACCATGTATACCACATAAGGTGCATCTGTGAGATGTTTACATGTGCGATTATTATTAACATGCAACATGGTGTTTGCAAGATAACTTGCTCAATAATTTAATTTAGAGCATATTCTAGATTTTTTATTCAAGATAATTCATCTTGATAAGTTGGTTTACTTAGTTGATTTAGCAAAATAATTTATTGAGTGCCTCCACTTAATAGCTAAACTATTACTTATGAGAACAAAGTTGTCTATAACAGTTTAATATACGTTATAAATGAAAGTATATTACATTCTCCCCTCACAAGTGGTTCAAAGTCAAGAACCAAATAATTTCATCTTATTATTATTGGTGTGTGGTGTATATTTTTATTAACACCATAATGCACAAAGGTGGGCTTCTAAAATTGAGGAAGAAAGTTATTTTTTCTAACATGAGGGGGAGACAAGATAAACAATTGAGAAAAAATTACGTGTAATAAATTCAGGTGTACATCTAGATTCTCGAATAAGATAATATGAACTTGAAAATCTTAAAAGATAATTCATCTGCAATATATTGCAAAGCCTGCCGGACGCATTTGCTGACCCAAAGAAAGTAACTATATTCTCACTGCAAATGCTCCTCTTAGAATAAGTCCTAGAAGGACAAAGTCTATAGTACGTTTAAAGTATATAGGCCAATCAGTTTCAAATAAAAATTTTAATAAAGAATATGAGCAAATGATCATAATAATGAGGCAAGTGATATAGAAGATCACATGAAATAACACTTCATAAAATCTCAGAAGAGGTTCAGGTAGCTGAAAATATAAATGAAGAGATCCCTATGTTATGTCTTTATAAAAAAAAGATGTTAGTCCCGATATAAAATATTTATCGACGACATCTATAATTATATATATATATATATATATATATATATATATATATATATATATATATATATATATATAT
>MU776065.1:2893-16237 GCA_026770625.1 Nicotiana glauca | reverse complement strand
ATATACAAGATATATATATATATATATATATATATATATATATATATATATATATATATATATATATATATATATATATGAGAATCTTAGGTCTAGAGAAACAATTCAAGTAGAATTGATTTCATATGAATGACTTATTATTTTTGACATGTAGTTCAAATACATGAAAGCATGAAGTTAATGATATTTGCAATCAGTTTTTGATATTTTATTTTTCTAGCATAACATGAAAGCTTGATATGCATCTAATAAAAGTTTATTATATGACTTAACTTATATGACAATCCTTGAAGGATTTAAATCGCTTGAAGCATATACAATTCTTGGTCCTGAAGTACCATATGATAAGTGTAATTTGTACACATATGTACCTTGCTATAAGTATATGCATGATAGTGTGATAGCGGGAATTTTTACATCTATGGAGATACTGAAAAGGCCATCCCACAATATTTTATGAAGACACCAGATATCTCTTAAGAATAATTGATTTCAAGGTGTAACATATTTATTCAAGTTAATATGACTTGATTTGTTTATCAAGTATCTACCATGATCTTTTGAAGATGATGCACATGCTTGGAATGTGAAGATTTAAGGATGTGAATTAGTGCTCTCATTAGGAAGAGTTAAAATGAGCTGTACTCTTTTTCCCTTACAACATTTTGTCCCACTGGATTTTCCTTGGAAGATTTTTAACGAGGCAACCAAAAGGCGTATTGTTAGATATGTGTACTCTTTTTTTTTACTAGAATTTTTTTTCATTGGATTTTATTTTAGTTAAGGTTTTAACGAGGCACATTATCTGTTGAATAGAAATTCAAGGGGGAAGTGTTATAAATAGAATTTTATTTATGGTGAATGCCTATATTTTAGAGAAATTTAGGGTTTGTTACTTGGTGTCTAAGTCACTTTTCCCCTATAAATAGAGGGGTTCTATTCCATTATAATTAACTCCAAATCAATAAGAATTCTTTCTCCCTACTTTTCTCTGTAATACTCTTCTTCTTTTATTATTTCGTAACAATTACCAAGTATTTGCTCACTTTTGAGGAGCGAAATCAGTCATTTAGAGGATATATATATTTTGATTAATTAAGTAGTTAAGTGGTCAACTTTTTACATCGTCGGTTTCACCATACTACAACCGTAGCAGGCTTGTGTACCTCTAGCTCTCGAAGGTACTTGAGTCTCCATGCTATATTAGTATATGATTGAAATTGCATATGTAGATATCTGTATAGGTGAAGCATTATACTTTCGGAAACATTATGTTTTAGTAGTTATTAGTTAGTTGTAGCTATCATTTATTATATTACTTTCTATAATTATATTTTTAGATTTTTTAGAGTGTATTCGATGTATTTAAGCTACTATATTCATGAATACAGTAGTATTTCTAGGCGTGAAACGGGGGATTATATCTAGAAATATTTTTATATTCGACTGTATTCATGACGTGAAACATGAGATTACAGCAGGATAAATTATTGTATTCGACTGTATTCACGGCGTGAAATAGGGGATTACGCTGTTTTTAAACGGAAAGTGAATCAATTAATATAATAGACTTCTAATATAACTCAACAAACTCAATTATAACACACAAATTTTGTATTTCAGTTATAAAAAAGATTATCAACCGAAAAATACCCCAAAAATATAGCAATCTTCAGAGAAATTATGTAATACATCTGAATACATAAATTATATTAATTAAAAAAGAATATATGAATATATTCATGGAATACAGCGAGATAGTGAATATAATTAAATGCATAGAATACATGGGGAAATATTGAAATACAATTAAAAAAAAGACAATGAATACAATGAAATACATAGAATACAGTGAGATACAATGAAATATAATGAACAAAAAAAAATTAATACAATGAAATACAGCGAGATACATTGAAATACATTAAAATATATTAACAGAAACTTCAAGTTGCTCAGCCCCCAACTCCACCATCTTTGTTCAAGAACAACCCTAAGCTTACGTATACCGAAATGGCAACACCAAGCACGTAAGTACCAATTGCCGCCGTAACCAATTTTTTTCGGGCTTCACCACCGTACCAATTGTAACGACCCGACCTGTTATTTTGATCCCTAGCATGTCGTTCAGCAGTCTGAGGCCATGAACAGCTTCATTTTAGTTATTGTGACTTGTTCGCATGGTCGAAATTTAAATTCAGGAAGATCGGAGTTAAATTAAAATGAAAATTCTCATTTGAGAAGCTTAAAGTTGAAAGAATGAACTAGGATTGAATTTTTGAGTAAACGACCTTGGAATCGGGATCTGAAGGTTCTAGTAGGTTCGTACGATGATATCGGACTTGGACGTATGCCTGGTTCGGGTTTTGGGTAACCCAGGAGCGTTTTGGCGCCTATTGTGGAAGTTAGCATTTTGGAAGAAATTTTTTTAAGTTTGGCTCAGAATGCATTTCAGCGTTATCGATGTCCGTTTGGGATTTTGAGACTGTGAATAGCTTCATATGGTGATTCTGGAGTTGGGAGCGCGATTGGAAGAGAATTCGGAGGTCCGTAGGCCCTTTTGGAGCAATTTGGCTAAAGTTAGAATTTGAAGGTTTTTGAGAAGTTTGACAGGAGGTTGACTTTTTGATATCGGGGTCGAAATCTGATTCCAAAAGTTGGAGTAGGTCCGCAATGTCAAATGTGACTTGTGTGCAAAATATGAAGTCAATCGGACGTGATTTGATAAGTTTAAACATCGGAAATAGAAGTTGGAAAGTTCAAAGTTTATAAAGCTTGAATCGGGGTGTAATTCATGGTTTTAGCATTGTTTGTTATGATTTGAGGCCTCAAGCAAGTCCGTAATGTGTTTTGGGACTGGTTGGTATGATTGGTTGGGGTCGTGTGGACCTCGGGTGGATTCCGGGTGGCTAACGGATCGAATTCGGAGTTTGAAGAAGTGCTGAAGCATCTGGTATCTGGTATTTCCGCTTCTGCAGAAATGGGACCGCAGAAGCGGCCCCGCAGAAGCGAAGAAGAAGTCGCAGAAGCGGACGAGGGCGGGGGCAGCCAGGACCACAGAAGCGGCCCTTGATCCGCTGATGCGAGACCGCAGAAGCGATTGGCTGACCGCAGAAGCGGAAAGCCTAGAGTGGATGGGAAACACAGAAGTGGCAACCAGCCCGCAGAAGCGGGACCGCAGAAGCGAGACCATAGAAGCGGACAGGGTTCCGCTGAAGCGAAAATGCAGGGCATAGGCTTGTTTTAAAATCGTGATTGGGGGTTCATTTCTCTCATTTTTCATGGCTTTGGCGATTTTTGGGAGGATTTAAGAGATGTTCTTCATCAAAAATGTTAAGGTAAGTTATTTCTACCTATTATGAGTTAAATACATTAATTATGTATGGATTTTAGTATAAAAATAGGTAGAAAATTGAGGGTTAGAGGAAGGCCTAGAAATATTGTGTTCTTGGAATTTGACCACGATTTTGAGTATGAAATTAAGAGAAAATTATATATTTGAGTTCCTAATGTCATGGGTAAACTTTATCTTCAAGAAATTTGGAAATCCGGGCATGTAGGCCCGAGGATATTTTGGTCATTTCACTAAGCGGAGTTGGGAATCTGTGTAATTTGAATTTCTAACAAGTATTTGAGCATATTCTCATTAGTTGTCGTTAATTGGCCAATTTTGGTGCATTGTGCGTCAGTTCAAGCCTTCGGAAGAATGTAGAATGCCGGTATTGAGTCTTCGGAGCGAGGTAAGTCTCCTTTCTAATCTTATGAGGGGGAATTTACCCCATAGGTGAAGTAATTGATTCTATGCTCCTATTTGTGGGGGGGAGGGAGGCTACGTACGCACGAGGTAACGAGAGTCCGTGCGTAGCTACTATTATGCTACTATCCGGGTAGTTAGGATCCAAAAGCATGTTATACTTGGATTGCTGTGAATCCATTGATAGTTTGAATTGTTTAAATCACCTTGAATTGGTAAAGGAATTTAAAAAGAGATTTAATATTAAATTTTCCCTGAAATGTTAAAAAGAAAAATTTGTCTATTTGGTTGATTATTCCCGATAAGCTCTTAATTTCCTACTTGAGCATGTATTTTATGTGTGCCTGCGTCGCATGGATGATTCACGAGCAGGATATGTGTTTATTTATGGAACAGGCCAAACGCCTCATAAATAAACACGAACCATAGATGCATCTATTCTCACCGAGGCGTAGCAGCATGGATGACGCGGGGACTAGGTGAGCTGCATCATTCGAGGCGACCGCAGCTAGGGTAGTCCCTTCCAGTGTACTGTATGTACTTTCCGTCCACTATATTCTGGACGGATGTTGTATTTTATTTCTCTTATCAGTAGTTGCTCATGTACTTGTGACACCAGTTTTCTGGGATGGTTTTCAACGGATTTGTTCTAATTATTATTATTTAAATTTGAATTCAAGTAGTGAACTTTTATTTATGAAAAATAGAAGGAAAAACCTTAGATTTTTAAAAGTATTAAAAGAGGAATTAATTGATAAGTTAGTTGGCTGGCCTGACAGAGGTGTCCGGCGCCACTACGACCCTTAGTGGATTTTGGGCCGTGACACCAACACCAACAATCCCAAAATCCCCCAACGGAACCCGCTTAAACAACTCTTTCCCAGCCCCCGAAACGATAGCGTCTGCAAATACCTCCACCGTGAAGTCCTTAAATTCATTATTCTCAAGCACAATTTCGCTCTCTTTCTCCTCGCCAGACCGGTGCGTGGAGATGACTTTTAATGCATTATCTACTTGTAATCGGGTCGGAGGCGATTTGACCCAGTTGGTTATGCGAGGGATTGAGAGATGGAGAGAAGTGTGGAGGCGTTCGGAGGCGGAGAAGAGCTGGTAGGGTAAGTACAGAGAGAGAGAGAGGAAGAATATATATGGGGTAGGGGATAGGAAAAGTTTGAGGGGATATGAGAGAAAAATAATTCAAAGCTTATTTTATGGCTTAAGAGTAGGAGTGACCATAAATGGATATTTGGCTATAAAAAAATTAAAAGGTAGCTATGGAATATAACTTTTTAAAAAGGTATTTATTTAAAATAAATAAGATATCAACCTTTGCTATATGAGATAACTAATCCTTATAAGTATAGTGACAACAAGAATTGCTTATGCATGATATATGGTAGGGCAATAGGGGAAAGGGCCCAGCTCAATAGGGACATCACACTCCCATTTCAATCTCACTTCGACGGTGAACTTAAATCTCTTTATATAGTGCGATATATTTGCGCTTCAGCCCGAAAAATATTTTATTCTTCTTTATTTTTTGGGAAAGTTACATAATATATATACCCATTTGTAAAACTCATTATCATGATATAAATAAATTTCGAAATTACGTCAAATATCCCAAAAATATTACACGCACCTCCATATATTCTAAAATATATCATAATATTCTACTTTTGGAATACAATCCAAACCTATAATCTTACCACAATATTCTAATTTGGCATACAATATTCAAACTAAACACACCACAATATTCTAATATAAAAAATTCAAACCTAGCTTACCACTATGTTCTAATGAAGTGTATAATATCCAAACTAAACACACCATAATATTTTAATTTAAAATATAATATTCAAACTAAATATACCACAATATTCAAATTTAAAAAATTCGAACCTAGCTTACCATAGCTAATATTCTAATAAAGAGTACAATACCCAAACCAAACATACCACATTATTCTAACGAAGATAACAATATTTAAATAAAATATACTATAACATTCTAATTTGGAATTCATTATTCAAAATAAACATTCACAATATTCTCATTTGGAATACAGTAACCAAACTAAATATATCATAATATTCTAATTTGTAATACGATATTCAAATCAAACATACACAATATTCTAATTTGGAATACAATATTCTAACAAAACATATTGCAGTATTCTAAGTTGGAATACAATATTCAAATCAAATAAACTATAATATTCTAGTTTGAAATACAGTATCCCAACCATTCATATGATAATTTTGTAATTTGGAATGCAATATTCAAACTAAACATGCTACAATATTCTAATTTGGAATACAAAATCCAAACCAAATATATCACAATATTATATTTTAGGATATAGTAGGTATACGTGGTAAAAAAAAAATTATAAAGCAGGTATACAAAGTTAAAAAAATATTTTAATTGAATATGATGTAAACTAATATTTTCAATGGACATGTTGCGTAGATTATAACTGTAATAATATTTTCTACATTAAGGCCCCGTTTGGCAATGAGTTTTGCCAAAATAAATTTGGGATTTATTTTTAAAACTCATGTTTGGCCATAAATTTTGCCCACATTTTGGCCAAAATTCCAAAATCAGCTATTGAGCTGATTTTGGGCCCAAATTCCAAAACTTGGGAATTATATACATGTTTTTTCAAATTAAAGTTGAAAAATAAGTTTTGAAAACGTATGTCCAAATACATTTTGCATCTTCAAACCAAACTTCACCCAAATTAAAATTTTCAAAATAAATTTGGGATCTATGGCCAAACACCAGCTAAGACATTTATGGTATTTGGTAGAGAAAGAAATGTACTAAAGCATACGCAATTCGTTTGTTTCCATTTCCCTCAGCAGAAGTAAAAGGGACGTTTTCAATGCGCATCAAGCTTCTTAAAAAGATTTAAGGTGTCAATATAGCTAGACAACCAGCAAAGAAGTTTAATTTCCATGTGTGCATGCATGCCTGACATGCGTGCTTGATGAACAACATTAGGATCAGTGGCGGATCCGGAAATTTGTGCAAGCGGGTTTAATTTTAGAAATACATAACTTAAGTCGTAAAATAATAATTTTCAAGTGCGTTCAAATAAAATATTTATACAAAATTTACGCAGCTTTAATCGTAATTTATATATATATACAGTATTATTTTTTGATAAAGCGGGTCCACTTTAACCCGCTTACCACTACGTTCGTCTGCCACTGATTAGATTCGATATCTTAAAAAGCATAAAAATGAAGCAGAAATATTACTATAGGTGAGTGATCGCTTCCAACTCCGCACTACTAATAAGTAGCAAGAGAGGGTCGCAATAGCTTTTACCCGATTTTGGATAGGGATCGATATCCACAGAGAGTTAGAATTGGAATCAAGTATCTATCTAGTTTAGGATTGCGTATGTGCTCTTAATTGATCTTTTATTCATTTTTGGATTTTCTTTATAATTCTAATTTTAACAAATTACAAATTGTAAATTAAACTAAGAGTTAAATATTGAAAGTTTATCTAATGGCTTAAAAGGCACTAGGATAGTGACTTCCGCCTAGGTGGTCAATGGATAGGTACTTGAGTCTAACGCATCTTTGACATATTTGGGGAATATGATATAACCGTTGCACTAATTTACCCACTCTACACCTCTCAGTGGTTCAAGTGATTTTGCTCAATTGACTTTCTCAAGACCAATTGAGTATGCTAATTTGCATAAGCAACAAAGGTTCAAGTCGGATATTACTCTCTCGAGATTTAACCCTTTAATTGGGCTATCAATTTCTTGAGTATGCCCAATTCCTTGTTGGGTCAATTTCGGAGACTTAGGTTCTCTTTCTCAAGAAGAACCCTAGTCAACTAAACACAAACTAGTGTTTGCAACCACTAATTCAGAAATTAACCATGAAATTGACCCAAATAACAAACACCCATAATCAATTTAGCCCTAGAGTACAATACCCATCAATTACCCACACTAGAGTTGAGCCACAACCCTAGCTAATGAGTTTAGCTACTCATATTCAAAGAAGAAAAAGAAGAAATAGAAGAAGATAAACTCATATTAATTACTTGCTAAGCTAAATACAAAGATTCAATGATAAAAAGTAAGTAAAAATGCTTAAAATGGCTTAGAAAAGTCGACCCACGAGTGCAGCTTCCCTATTACAATATCTGATACCATAAAAATGGAAAAATAATTTATTTATAAGCTAAAAAATCTGGACAAGATTTCCCCTGCGGGGTTAGTACGGATTGCACAAAATGGACCCCGGTCCGTACTGGGCTTTGGCCCTCAAAATTAATCTCTCTCTGAACTTGGGCTCCGCGGACCGCACAGAACGGACTGTGGCTGCTGAGGCTTCTAGCGCAGTTCGCACAAAGTTGAACGCGGACCTTGGTGGCTTAAAACTCTGAAAAAAGGTCTCTCTGAATCTTGGCACCACGGACCGCAGAGAATGGACTGCAGCCGCATTGCCTTCAATGCGGACTGCACAAAATAGTGTGCGGCCGCACTGCCTTGAAGCCTGGAAATCAGCTCTCTGAATATCCCAGTGCGGACCGCACAAAATGATGTGCGGCCACACTGGGCCTGTTCTGCATGAGCTTGCCTTGATTTTGGCACTTGTGCAAGTTTCATACATTTTGAGCCGATATTTGACATTTTGTCACTTTGTTGATCAAACCTTTAATCAAGCACAACTTGTGAGCCTTTTGGGACTATTTTGTGTGAATATTTAATCAAAGCATAAGGCAGAAGGAGTATAAATGTCATGCCCCAAATTCGAGGGACATGACCGGCGCTCGACCGGGTAGCCCCAATCAAGCGGACCGGGTGCCTTTCCTAACCCACGTGTTACCCCTGTATTTTTTATTACTTATTATCCAAAAGGTTAAACATTTCATAATTGAAATCACTCTTTTTCGAACATACACAACATGCTTAATTACTTAACAAATTTACAATTTACAAGGCCCGACATATATCTACATAAGTCCATAATCCCATATTTTCTGTCTACGGAGCCTCTAAGATATGAGAGGGATAATACAATACTTGCCGGTAATAAGGCTCCGGCTATACCTTACACAAAACTAAAATAAGACTCCAAAAATAGAAGTGGCATGAGCCATGTAGGGCCCCGAGAGGAAAAGGGCTCACCAAACGGCCAATGGAAGATGAAGGAGTGCTACTGCCGATGAACTGAAGTACCTGCTACGAATCCACCTATAATCATAACACGAATGTAGCGCCCCCGGCAAAAGGGACGTCAGTACACTAGAATTGTACTGGTATGTATAAATAAGCTTTGTCCCAAGTAAACTCAAGCCATAGACAAGTAAGCCACGATAATAAAGACAACGAACAAATACATAAGAATTTAACAAGTCAAGCCCACCAAATCTTTCAACACCTAGCTTTGTTTCAAGTAGATATCAAATCGTATACAAGTAGAAAACAACAATAGAGGCAACAACCAAACACACATGGAAGGCACAATCAAGCCAAACAAAGGGATAATCAGTGCCCCACAGGTTACAAACTCTCCTGCTGTCTCCTTTCACAATGCTTCATCAATGATTTCACAATTGGTACACATATCGATTTCAATGGAGATTACGATCGCTTTTCACCCTTATTACCTCGGCCAACCTTATTACCTCGGCCAACCTTATTACCTCAGCCACCCTTATCACCACAACCCGCACCTTATTACTTTGTGTTGCGGCGCTCAACCCGATCCCACCGTACATTTTCAATTCACAAACAATCACAACAACAATAATGAACAATTCACAAAAGATCGCAACAACGACAATAATGATTCACAAATATTCCCATAACCATCAACACTATTTTTCGTCGAATTCCATAATTCACAAGTGCTTCCATAGCCAATAGTACCAATTCCATTATTCATAAACAATTCAAGTTGTTACGATTTCCCTTTTTATCAATCGTTTCCCAACTCTTACCACATAACATTTAACCAAACCAATCAACACCAACAAACCAATCACAAGAGTTTCACAAACAATTCACATAGCTATCACATACCATTTATTCGTACACCAAAATAGGGCGATTTCACAAGGATCAAAGTTAGCCATACATACCTGGGGTCGAATTTCCTTTCTTTTTCTTTTATCTCCTACTTCCAATTCACCCAATAATCTAGCAGCGTCAATCTAGGTCACAAGTTACACATATATCTTAGAAATAAAATTCACAATTACTATTCGGGCTTATTTGGGTTATCGAGTACCTCCCCTTACTTCTACCCATTTTCATTTTACTAATCTTTAGGTATAAAGAACATGCATGAGTGTTTTGACTTCCATTTTCAAGAATTAATGCATAGAAATCCCTCCTTCTATTAGAATCTGAAAATCAAGGGAAAAAGGGTTAGGGATTTTTACCTGTAGAAATGGAGATGAAGACACTAGCTTTAGAATTTTTCGGACCAAGCAATTTGAAGAACAATTTTTGAAGAAGATGAACTTTTCCCTCAAGAATCTCTCCTCCCTCTCTCTTATTTTGTTCAGAGAATGTGTAAAAATGAGGGGTTAGGGCGTTAAATTAGAAAGGGGGTCGGGTTTTAAAATTAAAAAAATAGAAACCCAGGTGAGATCTGCGATCGTAGAGTAGACATGCGGTCCGCATAATGGACCGCAGAATTGCTCCTCAAAAACCAAATGTTCTGACACGATCTGCGACAAGAATGCGGTCCGCATTCATGTTCTGCGGTCGCATAATGCGCTGCAGAATTGACCGCATTTTAGCTTCAAGTTTTGACAAATCTTCTGTTACACTCTGCGGTAGGAATGCGGTCCCCATTTCGATTCCGCGATCGCAGAATGGGCCGCATTTTTGACATCATCTTAGACCAATTTTCTGCTTCACTCTGCGGTAGGAATGCGGTCCGCATTTCGATTCTGCGACCGCATTCTTGACCGCAGAATTGACAATTTTCTGGAAAAATTTATTCTTTTGATTTTTAAAGCTTAGATCACCACCGAGGGTCCAAACCGCGGTGAGCTNAAGACATGATATGCAACTCTCAAAATTTTCACTAACTCCCATATTTTAGAAAAATTTCACCAGAGTTTCCTTTGTATTATGGATATATCCACCTGTCAGAGAGCCCCCGAAACATATTCCTAAGCACCAACACACATTTACAACATTTTCTACAGCTTGTACACAATTCATTACCTCAACAATTGCACATATTCTATTTCTTTGTTACATTTTGCACATAAACTAGCCACTTCAATGAGTCCCTACCTTATTTAACCATTCCAACATGCCACATACATATAAACAAACAATTATCAATCTACACTTACCATTAGTTGTTTATTTAACACATGGGTCTTTATAAATCTTTATTTATCAAGGAAAGTTCAAGTGACCTAAAGTAATCACTACACATACGACTCATGCACAATTTAGAGAAACTTCACTAGCATTAGGAGGAAAACAATTCGGACACAATGATAGTTGTTTCAAAGATAGAAAGGCCACCTAATTTCTTCTAAGCTTAATCAAACAAATGGGGATATTTTTCTCTCACTTCTTTTTCTGCTTCCCACGGGGCTTCCTCAACTTGTTGACTTCGCCACAACACTTTAATAGAGGCAACTTCCTTATTTCTCAACTTACGGACTTGCCTATCAAGGATGGCAACTGGAACCTCTTCATACGACAAGTCTTCATTGACCTCGATAGTCTCGACTGGCACGATGGTGGATGAATCTCTAATCACTTTCTTCAACATGGACACATGGAACACCGGGTGCACTAATGACATTTCAGGAGGCAACTCCAGCCTATATGCAACTTGCCCGATCCTTTGAACGATCCGATACGGCCTGGCATACCTAGGACTCAACTTCCCTTTCTTTCCGAATCGCATGACTCCCTTCATAGGAGATACCCTCAAGAACACCCAATCTTCAACTTGAAATTCCAAATCTCTTCGGCGAACGTCCGCATAGGATTTCTAGCGACTCTGAGCAATTTTCATCCTCTCCTGAAAGACCTTAACTTTCTCCATAGCCTGGTACACAAGATCTGGCCCTAGCAATTCTGCTTCAGCCACTTCAAACCACCCAATTGGAGACCTACACCTTCTTCCGTACAATGCCTCAAACGGGGCCATCTAGATGCTAGCATAAAAGCTGTTATTGTAAGCAAATTCTATAAGTGGTAAGTGGTCATCCCAACTACCTTTGAAATCCAACACACAAGCCCGTAACATATCCTCAAGTGTCTGAATAGTCCGCTCGGCCTGACCGTCGGTCTACGGATGGAAAGTTGTGCTGAGATTCACCTGAGTTCCCAAACCTTACTGAAATCTCTTCCAAAAATTAGCTGTGAACTGGGCCCCTCGATCTGAGATAATAGAAAGTGGAGTGCCATGAAGCCTTACTATCTCCTTGATATACAACTTGGCATATTGTTCTGCAGTATCAGTGGACTTGACTGGCAAGAAGTGAGCTTATTTGGTGAGTCAATCCACTATTACCCAAATTTAGTCGAACTTACGCTGAGTGTGAGGTGACCCTACCACAAAATCCATATTGATCATCTCCCATTTCCACATTGGTATTTCTATATGCTGAGTTAATCTACCAGGCCGCTGATGCTCAGCCTTCACTTGCTGACAATTCGGACATTTAGATACAAACTTCACCACACTCCTTTTCGTACCGTTCCACCAATAAATCTCCTTGAGGTCATGATACATTTTCGTAGAACCTGGGTGTACGGAATACCTGGAAATATGAGCCTCCGCCATCACCCTTTCCCGAAGCTCATCCACATCCGGGACACATAGCCTACCTTGACACCTCAATACACCATCCTCGCCGCTGAGCGAAAATGCCGAAGTCTTGTTATTCACAACTGCTTCCTTTATTTGAGCCAATGCTGGATCCATAAACTGCTTTTCCTTGATTACTGCCACCAGTGGCGATTCTGCTCCATTATGCACCATAACATTCCCCTCGTCTGATGTCGAAATGCGAACTCCCAAACTGTCCAATTGATACACCTATCGAGCCAGGGGTCTCTGATCCACCCCTAAATGAGCCAAACTACCCATGGACTTCCGACTGAGAGCGTCGGCCACCACGTTTGCCTTCCCTGGGTGGTACAAAATGTTCATATCATAGTCCTTGAGCAATTCTAACCACCGTCGCTACCTTAAATTCAGTTCCTTCTATTTGAACAAATACTGAAGACTCTTGTGGTCTGAAAACACATCTACATGAACCCCATAAAGATAATGCCGTCATATTTTTAGGGCAAACACAACTGCTGCAAGCTCCAAATCATGCGTCGGATAATTCTTCTCGTGACTCTTGAGTTGCCTAGAAGCATATGTTATGACCTTTCCGTGCTGCATCAATACACACCCCAAACCAACCCTGGAGGCATGACAATACCCTATGTGCCTTCTGGCAAGGCCAATATTGGTGCCGAGGTCAACCTTGATTTCAATTCTTGAAAACTTTTCTCACAAGCGTCGGTCCACTGGAACTTAACTGCTTTCTACGTCAATTTAGTCAAT